>WAAE01022786.1:275948-308497 GCA_013400495.1 Nicator chloris
CGTCCACGGCCGCGACCGCCCCCGCCCCGCGCCGCCCCGCGCGCGCCCCGCGCCGCCGGTAACGAGCGCGGGGCCGGGAACGAGCGCGGGGCCGGGAACGGAGCCCCGGGCCCGGAACGGAGCCCCGCGGGAGCGGCTGCGGGGTGCGGCAGCTCTGCCCCTTCCCCCTCAGGCCGAGGGGGCGTGGGTGTGTCCGCAGACCCCCGGCACAGCCCGGCCACCCCGGCACAGCCCGGGCCACCCCGGCACGGAGGCTTTCCCGGCAGCCACAGCCCGGGCTCCTTACGGGGCGAAGTGCCAGCACAGCCCCTTCAATCCCCGCCGAGGGCGGACTCGCTCCTGCCCCACAGGCGGGTTCCTCACCGCAACAAACCCCCGCGGGACCTCTCGGCCGGTCCCAGCCTGGCCCTGCCATCCCTCCTGCCAGGGCCGAGCATCCGTCCCCCCTGAGCCCAGGCTGCAGCAGCAGGACAGCACGGGGTCTCGAGCCTGTCCCTCACACCGGGAGCTGACACACACCGCCCTCCAGGAAATGAATTCTTTTTGTTATTAAGTAAACTGTAAATTATCTACTTCTCACCTCAGCACCTTTCCCTGGAAATCCTTATTGCCGTGGTGATAAAACACCCAGGTCCCTCTGTCCCCCTTATCTCACCTTTCTCTTCTGCCAGTTTAATTTTCACATGAATTAGACACAGGACAAGCTACAGCACTTTGAGCAACTCCCTAGTCCCAGGGATGAAAGCACCATCCCTGCTGCCAGCAGGTGTGGGATCATACATGACAACACCCATCCAGCACAGCACAGGACACCTGCACCTGCCCAAAGCCTGCTGGTTCTCCGCATCCCTGCAGCCACCAGCAACAGTGGAAACAATCCTGCATCTGGTCCAGCCCACTGCCCTGGATGCGTTTAACCAGCCTGGCCTTAGAGCAGGGAGGGCAGAACCTCTCTGGCAGTGGCACACAGGTGCAGGGCCCCTGGGGCAGCTGCTCCAAGTGTCACAGCTAGGTCAGGGTTTTGGGGGCACCCTGCCACAAACAGGAATCTGTTGGGGGGCACACACAGGCTGCAGGCAACCACATCCACCATCCATTCAAGCAGGACCTGAGCAACTCCTGGGGAAAGACGGCAAGAAAGGCCCCCTGCTCCCCACCCACAGGGCAAGAGCCCAGCATGGAACAGGAGCCTCCTGGAAACCCCCAGCTGGGGCAGTCAATCATTAACAATGCATGGGGCTGCCCTAGCAAAGTCTGTAATAAATGTGTTTGCTCAGGAGAAACAGCTTGCAGAGGCCACAGACCACATCTGGCAGGGAACAGCCGTTCCTGCTGCCTCGTCCTGCCTGCCACGCTCCTGCCTCACCCACCTCCCCTGCCTGTCACCCTCTTGTCTAGCATCCTTAAGGAGATCAACATAACCTCAGTTCTGCCCTTCTCTATCAAAATGTTTCAGCAGAATCTCTAATCAGATGGATTCTTTAAATGCAACAACAACAAAACCCTATCATTGCCATAATCTCTTTCTGTATCCTACTGTAAGTCAGATAAAAACAGGCGTGATGTTATTTTTATCAACACACCACATGAATTCACCCCAGATGAACCAGACAGCATTTCAGTGTCACCACAGCACCCATCCTGTCCACATGGAGCACTCCAGAGAGTCAAGACCCAAACTTAAACCTAAGCTCAATATTTTTGTATTTCACCAGACCTCGATGTCCCTGGGGAGACAGAGGCAGCAGCAATTCCAGCAGACAAGTGTTGAGGTAGCCACTTCCTCACAGGAGAAAGTCCAGCTCATTCTCCAAAAATTCCAAAATGCATTTCTGTCTCCTCAGAACATCAGGTGATGCCAAGCTCTGAATGGTGGTGAGAGAACGTAGGTAGGTAAGAGGAATGAATCTTGCTAAACCTGGGTGCTACCTGCACTGCCAAGCCTTTCCATAAAGTTTTTGGTGGATCAACAAATCTCTTCCTGCAGAAAATACCTGTCTGCTTTCCTTCAAGCTGAAGCAATCAGTCTGACAAATTTCTCAGGCACAGGAAAAAAAAATTAGATCCTATTTCTGTGCCAAATTACACCAATTCTCAAATTAGTTTCCTGTTAATGGAGGGGGTGGGGGGTTAATTTTAAATCTCTTAACTCTTACATTAAACAGGCAGATTCAAATTTCATTGAGTCTCCCTCTCTGGAGACATTTTCCCACCTCCCCTCCCCTCCCCTTTTCCAGGCAAGTTAAGTATTAATCTCCTCTTGGTTTATGCTGATGTGTCTTTGTATTGATTTTTAAAGTTGTTCAATTCTCTCCTATTTGGAAATAGGCAAACTTTGAGCAGAAACTCGGTCGGGTTCCCTTTCCACCCAAACATGGCTCAGCCCACAATGGAAGTAATTGCTTCTGGACTCATTGCAGTGGATTTGTAATTTATAGGCTGAGGGCAAGAACACAGATGGTGAGGGGCTGAGTTGGGCTGGGGGACTGTGGGTCCCTAGAAGGGCTGGATGCTCACACAGGTAAAAGGAACCAGGACCTCCTGCTCCACAGGACATCACCTCTGGCTATCACAGGCCCTGCAGAACCTGCCCTGTATTTCTTAGGTTCTGCCATCTGGCAGCCTCTCCAGATGGACCAGGGCAGGATGACAGGGATGCCTAGGAAGGCACACAAGGTGGCAGGGCTGGTGCATCTGAAAGCTCCTGCCCTGCCTGTCTTCCCCCTGCCTCGCCCCCTCCAGCTCCGTCCAACCTCCTGTTCCTGCAGTGATGCCACCAAAGCATCCACCACCTTCCTGAACGTTTGCAATAGGGATGCCCTGTCAGGGCCAGCACCCCCAGAAGCTCTCCAGATGTCCCCAAAGACATCTCCTAAGACAGAACGCTGCAGTTCAAGAGACTCCAAGTCTCCATCCTTCCCTTAAAACATCAATATCACCCCTTCAGTCGCTAAATTACCTCCAGGGTAAGCAGTTGCCCCAGTTTTATGAAGAAATAAATATCTCTTGGAAAATGCCCTGACATTTTCTTCAGAGAAAGCACTTTGGCAGTGAACTAGGAAGCCTGAGGGGCTGGAGGGAGCACACGACAGGTCAGGACAATTAACACATCACCTGGCAGCTGTCTGGACACTGCTGAGAAGGAGGGATCTGAAAACACCAGACTAGGACAAGACTGAGCCTTTATCCCTAGAAGTGCTGAATCTGCTGTGAATAAATGACACTATTAACATTATTGTGAAGCCATTAATTTATGTAATAATTTTGGCTTTTGTAGAGATGCTGCTGTGAGATGAAACCCCCCAGAGATGAGCAGCCCATCAATCTTCCTTAGACAGCTGCAGGGGCCTTTGCACCTGCAGAGGACCCAGCCCCATGCTCACACCTGAGCTGCAGCCACAGCTGAGCCCGGCTCTGGTGACTCAGGGCTTCTCCGGCCAGAGCTGAGGCCCTGCCTCCTCAGACAGAGCAGGATACATCCCTGTCACCCTCTGTGCCTCCCTGGGCAGGAGATATTTCTGGTTCCCTCGCTCACAAGGGACAGTGCCAGAAACACCCGAGCTATGGCAGGCATTCGGCACAGCCGGGCTGCAGGCGCGGCCAGCCCATCCCTGCAGCACCGAGCCTGAGCTGCAGGGGCTGACAGCCAGCCCAGGGATCTGCCCGGGGCCTTCCCCACCACCTGGGGACCCTCTGCCACTGCCCCAGGCGCTCACCCAGAGCCCCTCTGGGCACTGCCTCCCACCTGAGCACAGGCACCTGCACTGCCCAGGGGGGAGAGCTGAGATGGGGCAGCTGCGCCAGCACCGAGGACTGGGAGCCAGAGAGGAACAAAAGGAGACAATGCAACACGGCCCCAGACCCAAAAATAGTAACTGTTTCCCTGCAAAGGAGCAGTCACATCCCGATTTCCCTGGCATGGCAGAAAAGGATTTGGGAGCTTGCAAACGAGGGAGAAAGCGATTATGGTGTTTCAATTGGTGCTGCAGGAGGGGGATAAGAGGGCATCCACTTTTAGAGAAGCATCACAAGAAATAGAGCTTTAGATTACACTACATCCAGCCCCAAGTAATCTGATTAGAAATTTATTTTATGGCTTCAGTTAGAAAGACATGAAGGAAAGCCCAGGAAAGCACAGAGCCAGCTCTTCCATGCAGGCAATGAGACAGAGCACGAGCTTATCTCCCCAGAAATGCTGTGACACCACCAGCCACCCTGACATCACGTCAGTCCTGAGAGATTGGATCGATGTGTGCCAAGGCATAGGGCAGCCCCAGCTCCCACCCCACATGTTGGCAAGGCTCCCCCACCCAGCAGTGCCCCAGCCCTGACAGCTCCCTGTGCCCTGGCACTGTGGCTCCTGGACAGAGGAGCAGGGCTGAAGGGCAAGAAAGGACAAATTTACCTGCTGAGCTCAAGAAGGAGCACACAGGCAGCAGGCTTGCCCTGTCCAGAGCCCATCCCTGTGACAAGCACAGCCAAACATCAACCTTCAGCCTGGCCTGTGGCCAAGCAGGGTCCATGAGTGTCCATCTCCCCAGCACAATCTCCAGCCCTCCCAAGCAATAGGCAGCAAGAGGGGTCAAAGCCACAAGGAAAGAACAAAAATGAAAGAACTCTCACTGCGGAAAGCAGCTGAGGTCAGGTGGGTCTTGTCACCCTCCCCTGGGCAGAAGGGAGCTGAGGAGCACAGCTAAGGAAGGTTCTGGGAGCAACTCCTCCGTGTGCACCCCAGGCTGCCCCTGCTGGAGGGCACACAGTCTCCAGAGCATCCCAAAGAGGGCTCCTGGCTGCAGCGTGTGTGGGTGATGCTGAGCACCGTGTGACAGACACTCAGCCAGAGCAGCTCCAGAGGGGTAACACCTGAGCCACCCCCAGGCCAAGAAAGCCACCAAAGAGCAGTGACCCAAGAGCATCAGTGACAGGAGCCTGGAACTCTGACCATGCCATCAACACATGAATGCATGAGTGGGTGGTTTTCCAAGACTCATTTATCAAGGAACAAAGCAAGCTGTGGGTACAAGGAGTCTCTTGTACACCTCTCCCATCCATTGTGTGCCACCAGGCTATGAGCCAAACACTATCCAGTAACTGAGACAGCCCAAGGGAGTCACCCCTGGGCTCTTCCTGCCCAGCAGCCCGGCTGTGTGGTGGCAACTGGGGTAGCATCAGCTGCAGCACAGCTGACACAGAACGAGGTAGTCATGGCCATGACAGTAGCACAATTGCATGGAAATTGTATTCCTGATAATTTGGGGTATTTCTCCCTGTGAACACAGGCCTCCTGAAGAGATGAGCTCCAAGATTTCAGCATCCAATTAAATGAGATCAAATCAGCAGAGGAAATTAGTCTTTACAGCATGAGCAGATCCTCTGAATTTTACTAGCAAATCAGTGAGCTAAATGTCACCATTCATCAGTAACATCACTAACAAGGCCAGCTCTGGGATGGACAGCTGCTAACATGTGCCACTCGCCCACCACTCCCAGCACCCTGCTCAGTCCCTGGTCCTCCTCTGCTTCCCATACAGAGCAAAGACCACCCCTGAAGCCATTGTGCCAATCAACCCCCACTGGCATCCAGCTGGGCAGCTCAGGATTAGGCCCAAATTTAACCTCAATGGAGCAATGCCCTTCCCAAGGATGCTGCAAGGGGTGGGGAGGAGGAGGAGGGCAGCGAGGGGGTGGTGGAGCAGGTCCCAGTGCCCCAGGAGTGGCACAGGAGCAGGTCCCAGTGCCCCAGGGGTGGCACAGGAGCAGGTCCCAGTGCCCCAGGGGTGGCACAGGAGCAGGTCCCAGTGCCCCAGGGGTGGCACAGGAGCAGGTCCCAGTGCCCCAGGGGTGGCACAGGAGCAGGTCCCAGTGCCCCAGGGGTGGCACAGGAGCAGGTCCCAGTGCCCCAGGGGTGGCACAGGAGCAGGTCCCAGTGCCCCAGGGGTGGCACAGGAGCAGGTCCCAGTGCCCCAGGGGTGGCACAGGAGCAGGTCCCAGTGCCCCAGGGGTGGCACAGGAGCAGGTCCCAGTGCCCCAGGGGTGGCACAGGAGCAGGTCCCAGTGCCCCAGGGGTGGCACAGGAGCAGGTCCCAGTGCCCCAGGGGTGGCACAGGAGCAGGTCCCAGTGCCCCAGGGGTGGCACAGGAGCAGGTCCCAGTGCCCCAGGGGTGGCACAGGAGCAGGTCCCAGTGCCCCAGGGGTGGCACAGGAGCAGGTCCCAGTGCCCCAGGGGTGGCACAGGAGCAGGTCCCAGTGCCCCAGGGGTGGCACAGGAGCAGGTCCCAGTGCCCCAGGGGTGGCACAGGAGCAGGTCCCAGTGCCCCAGGGGTGGCACAGGAGCAGGTCCCAGTGCCCCAGGGGTGGCACAGGAGCAGGTCCCAGTGCCCCAGGAGTGGCACAGGAGCAGGTCCCAGTGCCCCAGGAGTGGCACAGGAGCAGGTCCCAGTGCCCCAGGGGTGGCACAGGAGCAGCAGCGCCTGCGCCCCGGCGCCTCTTGCGGAGGTGACACCGTCTCAATTACCCACCTCCCTCACGCACCTTGTTTGATGTGAAAGCATTAAAAGACATATAATTTGTGGAGCTAAAACATAGGCATTATCTCTGACACATCCGTACTACTGGGAACGTTCTGAAGTCAATCACATCCTGGGGTTTCTGCTGCTTCACAGATTTTTCCTTGCTTCTTGCTCCAAATAAGAAAAGATGGGAAATGAAGCCATTTTTAGCTGCAGACCCACCATCTTCCCCTTCAAGTCACCTCACTCTGTGCACCCTCACCAATGATCAGGAACAAGAGAGCCAGATCAGCTTATCAGGGCTTTAGAAAATGGACTCAGCATTCCAAACTGGAAAGGATTAACACTATATTGTAGGAGAAAGGAGCTGTCATGGCCCCTGGTGTGACACCAGTAACATTTGAGAGGAACAAGACAGGACAGTGCCTGAAAGGACTGACCTTTGAGACTTCACAGAGACTCAGAATATAGCTCTGACCTATTCAAGAACCTGTCAAGCCTTTACATGTCTCTTCTGTGTGGGAGCCTGAGATGAGCCATGTTTTCACAACAGGCTTTGGAAGATGTGAGCTCCTTGGATATCACATGGGTCACTGAGAGCACCACAAGCCCCACTGGAAATAAAATAGCAGAGATGGAGAGGGTCATTTCCAGTTGAGGACCATGGCCCTGCCAGCGCCAAGCCTTCCCATGGCACAGGAATGCCACTGGGTGCCAGTGGCCGCCCATCCCTGCCGGCGGCAGGACGCCAGGACCCTGCCAGCTCGCAGGAAAAGCGACAGCCGGCGGGAGCGGTGCAGTAATTAACAAAATTATCATCAGGAACAAACCACAGGCTTTGGCAGAATGCCTGCACTGCCACGCCGGCACTGCCTACCCTGCTCTGGGCTCCTTGGCTTGGCAGACACGGGGCTCTCACGGTCCCCAAATCACACCCACCCTGGCAGCAAGCGGGCACATGGCCAGGGCCCGGGGGTGGCCAGAGGGCACCCCGAGTGGGGCAAGAGCCCCTGCAAACCCTGCCTGAGCTCTGTGGCTCCTGCAGACAGGGAGTGAAGCCGCAGGCAGATGGTGCCTCAGTCAGCACAGCCACCATGGCTCCCTCCACCCATCACGACAATATTTGCTCTCAGAAGGTGGCTGCTCTCCGAGCACCCGCCCTCCGACTGCAAACAGCTCCCAGCCTGACGGGCTACAAATGTGGCAGGAGGAGAAACCAGCACAGTTTATTAGTTCTGAGGCAGAGCTAAAAATAGACCCACGTGGGGCTGCTCAGTCCTCTGGGCAGATGTAATTGTGGATAATCTAGCTTTAAATATGGGAAGGCTGTCTGACAGCAACAACAACATTTTAACATATGGACGGGGCGGCACTCACGGGAGCCAACGTCACCGGGGAGCGGCGCCTGCACCGCCACAGCCACAGCCACCTCTGCTGTGCCATGGCTGGGCTTTCTGCAGCAATAAACCCTCACCCAAACTCAGATATCTACAGCAAACCACTGCGAGGAAAGCAGAGAGTCAAATACCGAGGGGGAGCATCGGTGGAGCTGTGCCAGTACCCATTCCCCCAGCCTGAAATTTTATACAGCTAAGGCTTACCAGATTAAATGCCTGAAACACTCCAAGTCCTCAGAGCTGACAGCACCTTCCTCCTCCTGTGAAAGCTTCCTCTGTCCCAGGCAGGCTGTGAGACGAGCTGGGAGGATGCTGTGTGGGTGCAGGGTTGGGTGTGGGCAGGCAGCCAGGGTGATAACTGCCCTTCCACGAAGAGGGAAGTGCTCCTGCCTGCCTGCCAGAGATAGCAGGGAGACGTTGAGACTGGCTGGATTTTGTAAATCTCCCACCCGTCCTTGGGCCGATGGGGAAGGACAGACCATGGCCCTGCCACCATCCCAAAAAGCAACTGAAGCAGCTGACGGCAAGCAGGGACAGCAGCAGCCACGGCCTGCAGCAGCAGGGACCTGTCACCATCCTTGGGCACACACCTGCAGTTCCCTGGCACTGCACGGGGCTCCATCCCAGCAGGAACCCAGCACAAGACCTGCTGCCAACACGACTCATTTTGCCTGGCATGCCATGCCTGGCCATGACTCTCCGAGCTGCCACGGCCCTGCACTCTGCTAGGTGCACAACCAACACACATCCAGCACTGACCCATCGAGAGGTTCCACCTGGCCTCATTCTGCCCCTCCAGCCCAGCACTGGTTGGAACTGAGTTTAAAGTTTTCTGCAAGTCCAGGGCATTCCTTGCACCCTGGCCCTGCACGCCCGGTCCTTCCCCAGGCACATTGGCAGAAGAGGGTCACTGCCAGGCTCCAGAACTGGGAAATCCATCCCAGGCGTGTTGCTGGTGGGGGTCACTGCTGGGGTTTACACTGGGCTGGCTCCACGCCCAGCAGCAACAGAGGAGCAGTTCCAAAGCTCAGAGGTAGGAAGGCCCCCCGTGTGCTGCAGCTGGCTGCTTTGCAGTAGATGTGACAACATCTCCTTTGCATGTGCTTCTCCGGCTAAATATCATTGCAAAACATACATTTACATGCAGTTATCCATTTATGAAGTGCTAATAAGTCAAAGGAATTTACTTAGATGCAACCTGCTCACCAGACCTTGTCCTCACAGGACCCAAGCACAAACCTCCAAGATCAGTGCAATAGTCAGTGCAGCCACCTCCAAGACACTAAATCATTCCCACATCTTCCCATTAACTCAGTTCCAGCCCATCAAACATTAAAGAGCCTCAAGCTTGGACACAGCTCTTTTTACGAAGGTCGAGTAAATCTTTCATCTCTTCCCACCTTCATCCTCCTGCTGCCATCGGCAGAGGAGCATCACATGCTCTTTCATGTGAGTTCTGCCTGCACACACACTGACTCCCAGTAATTGCTGTGCATGGCTCCTCCATTCCACAGAGACACGATTATTTTGGTGCTATTTTTGCTTTGTAAGGCTAAAAGAAGAGGTGACTCTGCCTGCAGGAGGGGATTTTTTTACTGATTTTTTTGTTTAACGCTCTGTGGTTTCTCAGTACACCCCATCAATACCAATGAGCAAATAACCAGAGCACAAAGGCTGAGGAGCTGTCAGCAGGTAAAGGGCTGGTGAACCTCTCATGGGAGTTTGTTCCACAGAGGAGGAAGAAGGGCCCCATGAGTGCCCATCCCACTTTTCCCCCTCCAGCCTTCCCAATATAAGTATTTTACAAGGCCAAGGGAGCTCAAGGGTCTCTGCCTGCTTTCTTGGGGACCCCTGCACTTCCTGGGCTGCTGGGAGAGGCAAACAAACCCACCCGGCTGGCTCACCTGGCCAGAATTGCTGTTTGACATGCAAAGATCCTTTGTAGGCTGATGTTTTCCTCCAGGGTGACCTTCCCACTTGGGAAGCAGCTTAGCTGCCATCTGGCTCCGGCCTCCCCTTCCTGGCAGCACAGCCTGACCTCAAACAGCCCATGTTTGACTAGGACTGCATGGAGCCATGCCCCCACAGGAGCCAAGGGGACCCCAGGAACCTGGAGACCCTTCCAGCTCCCTACAGAGACTTCATGTGACACAAGGAAACACCAACACCAAGCCAAGCCTGGGGAGCTGCTTCTGGACACAATTCCCCTTCTGCCAGCCCAGGGAATTCAGCTGCCCCAAGTGCTTTCCCCTGAGGTGGGTAAGGAATAAAAAATATAACAGAAAAGTAGGGATCACACTGGAACTGGTCCAAATCAAAACCCAGGGTCTGCACATGCCAAATCCCATTTACTGCCCAAGTGTCTCAGTCTCCATCCCACGGCTCCCCAGGGCTGGCCCCAGCCCCAGCAGCTCTCAACAGCCCCAGCACCCGAGCTGCTTCCACCCTTGGGGATGTGCACCCCCAAAAACGGTGAGCAGGGTATCCCCAAGCCCTCTCCCAGACCCTTCATCCCCCACAGACTGCCTTTGGGCAGGAGCACATCTCAGCTCCCCAGGGCAGCCCCCGGCTCCCTGCAGCAGCCGGAGGCTCAGCTTCCTCCTGCCGCAGGGCAGGGGGTTCCCGTGGCCGGGACGCTCCAGCCCGAGCGGTGGGACGGGGCACAGCCGCTCCCGGCTCAGGTTCCTCCGCCCGGCAGGCGCGGGCACGGCACAGCTCCCCGGGGCAGAGCCAGGCCCAGACTCTGCACAGCCTCGATGCACAGAGCCCAGGCCGTGTGGCTGTTTGGCAGCAGCTGCCCGGGAATGCTGTGCGGCACCTCCCCTGCCCCCGGCAGCCCCGGCACCTTTGGCGGCGCCTGTCACCGGAGGGGTCAGCTGAGCCCCGCCTGTGGTGCCAGGGCTGCCCACCCATCAGCTCTCCCACACTCCGCAGCGCCTGCTCGTGCTCTCCGCTCCCTCAGACACATTCACGGTTACCATAGGAACTGGTGAAACCCGGACTGAAGAAAAAAACGGAGAGCCAGGCGGAGGGAAAACTGCTTTGATACCCCGGCGCCACCTGCGTGGGCGAGTTGATCCCTCTGGAGGGCAAGCAGGGCTTGCCCGGCCCCGCTCGGCCCTCCCGGGGCTCCGTCCCCCCGCACTCCGGCTCCCTGGGGCCGCCTCAGCCGCCTGCGCCGCTGCCTCCCAGGTTTCTGCAAGTCCGTGTCGGTGTCTGCGGCAGCACCAGGCTCCCCGAGGTGCTCCAGGGCATGCGGAAAGCAGCTCAGATGTTCGGTAATAACTTTTACAGAGCAAGAAAACTTCCGATGCCTCTGTGCCACGGGTTACACCAGGACACTCCAACAGAGACTGCAGCAATAACAAGAGAGGGCGCTAAAAACCCAACACTTTGGGTTTATTGTATTTTTATAATTTTAAAGGCTTGAACAAATACAAAATGTAGCTGTGGCTGAGCCCCAGCTACAGAACCACGTAATGAAGCAGCCTACCCACAGACCCGAAGCACCACGGGGTTGTGGGAAGCATCAGCTGCAAACAGCAGTGGATGTTCATCAAAAGCTCCAGGGAAACTCCTTCCTCTGGCCGGGGCAGGAAAGGCAGAGATAGAGACAGAAATGTGGGCCCAGACCCTCACCCTGCCCAGGCAGGAGCATGGCAGCGTGCCCACAGCACTGGCACAGCATTCCAAGCACGGCATTAGCTGCCTGGCACGATGGAGAGAGGAGGGTACAGGGGGTTCTGCTGCAAAACTGCTGCAACAGCCTCAGAAAAAATCAGGGCACAGTGTACAGGAGAGTACCAGGAGCAGCTCAGTCCTTCTCAGCTTCACACGGAAAGGAAAGTCTGCAGAGAATTCCCTTCACTCCCCAAAGTGGTAAACATTGATTTAAACTTCTCATTAGTTCAGCACAACCTGAGTAATGAGCGTAGCACCAGCGATTCTGCTCTGCCATTTACAATGGGCATTTGCCGGCTCGTTCAGGCAGCAGCTCCCCGAGGCTTTCCGGATACTTTTCCATTAATGAATAATTTGCACAATGATTATAGAGGGAAACCGCATGAGCCATCACCCTGTGCATTGCCTGGAACCCAGGGGAGGCCTGGCCAGAGCATTTCTTATCAGCACAGGGTGTAGCTGATAGCGCTGGAGCTGCACGTGTGCTCACACTGGGGAACCCCCGACCCGGGGAGCTTATCCGGAATGCAGGAGAGGGGACGATGCACTACAGTGGGAGGGAAGGGATCAGTACCCAGGATGTGCAGCCGGGAGGACAAAGCTGGTGGGAACAGGAGGCAGGTCCCAGACAGCCATGAGCAGAGAGCCTTGGTGCCACCACTCCCAGACCTTCACCACCGTCCCTTCCCCATCAGCCGAGGACACATCCCAGCAGGCACGGGGACCTCACACAACTCGCTCCTTCACAGCACAGGACCTGGCCCTGCAAGCCCCTTGCCAGAGCCGTACAACCCACACCACCCACCAGGGCCCAGAAATCCTGTGGCAAATCCAAGATGGACCCACCAAGCAACACTGCCAGTCCACAGACTCTCCTGGACCCCAGAAGCATCTGCACCCCTTCCAGAGCAGTGCCCAGAGCCCTCAGTAGCACAGGAGAGGAGTTGTGCTCACTCTTCCACTGACACTCACCACCTCTCCAAACCGAGAAACAGAATACAAAACCTCCAGACTTCCCTGGATTTACACCCAGCACCTCAGTGCCAGCCTGACCTGCTGATTCCCTCCCCCATGACCCCCGGGGCAGAGCTGGTGCCCTGTGAGTTGGCCCATGCACACCTCAGCCCACGGATCTCACAGCCATCGCGTGCCCCTATTTGTTGTAACCTCCCAGTGCCTGATTCACCCCAGGCTTTCAGGAGAACAGACTGTGGGACATGCACAAACGCATGTCCTGGGGTGGGCGGACATGGCTGGACTCCACTGCACCAGCTGGGGCCCAGCTCCCAGGAAAGCACCCTCCACACACCGAGCCAGCTCCCAGCACCACGCAGCCCACGGGAAATCACCGTGCGAGACAAGAGCCAGGTACTCACTTGATCTTCAGGCTGGCCAGCATTGTCTTGTCGATCCTGGGGAGAGAGCAGAGGAGGGTGTTACTGCAGACACAGGGCTCCAGATGTAGCTGGGAGGGGGTTGGGTACTGGGGGCTGCTGCCAAACACGACCTCAGCACATCCTTTGGAGGTGCCAGCGCTCCGGCTGACACGATGATCACCACAGAAAGACTTCATTGCAAAACAAAATCGACCAACATTTAACCCAAAATGAAGCCTGGCAGCAAGCAAGAAAAAATCCCCCTAGTTCTTTCCTGGTGCAGAACTGCTGCCTCCCAATCTGGAATGCCAGAGGCGAGCTGGGCAGCAGAGGAGGGCATCGTCTGTGTCCCAGCTCTCTCCAAAGCACAGCTGCCACAAACCACGTATTTACAGACAATGGACCTGTGACAGCCCTGATGTGCTGGGAAGATCCCACCAAACCCCACATATTGCACCCTGGCCCCAGGCAAAACACAGAGCAGCCCCATCACTCCCAGCCCTGGCTGGCTCACGTGGGACTGGGAGCCCCAGTGGCTTCACTCGTTTCCCTGGCACTGGTAATGAGTGCTCATCTCCTCAGAATCATGGTGGTTACAGTCATATTAATATTAATTAATGCAAATCATAATAATGTCTCAAAATGCTAAACAATGTCTTTTGGCAGTCACTGAAAATGCTCTGTTATCTGCCACATGGCATCAATTCCACATCTCAAAAAAAGAGCAAACAGCAAAATAACACCCCCAACACCCTCTTGTCTTGCACTGTGATTGCAGAGGACACAGCACGGCCACAGAAATACAGCTTAGCTTCCCCCTGCTTGCAGCTTTACCTTCTCCACCCCCAGGCTGGGCTCCACTGTCCGCAGGGGGCTGCACCCGTGGGTGGCACAGGGGGCCGGGTCCCCGGCACTCCCTGCCACAGGCTGAGCCTGGCAGGCACTGAGGCACAGGTACCATTACCTTTCCCAGGGTCCCTCTCTTGCAGCTCACCCTCATAAAACCCCACAGCCACGGGGGCTCTGTTCCAGGCATTTCCCCAAACATCATCCTGCTCTGCTCTGGAGAGCCAGCACACTGCTGCTCCTAAAAATAGATCTAGGGCACCTGCTATTGTGACTTAATACCTTACAGGCCTGCCCAGACCTTGTTGATCATTAAATCATGTTGAACATGACAGCATGCTGGGGAGCAGAGCTGTTTCCAAACTCAGAGGCAGAGGCAAAGCAGCTCAGGGACAGTGGGTGGCTGGGGCAGCTCCCATGGGACCTGTCCCTGAGTGGGAACTGCACGAGTGGCTCCATCCAGAACCACGGGAAGAAAAAACAGTTGTTGTTATTTGGCCTCTTAGAGTGAGAAGGGGAGAAAAAGAAATAACAACAACCAAAAAAAAAAAATAACCAAAACAAAAAACCCACAGGAAATAAACTCCCATGTTTGGGAAACCGCAGTTGCAGTGTGACTGTGGGAGCCGTTTGTCTGCCCTGCCCTGCTCTGCCCCAAGGCGGCAAAATGAAACTCCCCACACCCCGCAGCCCCGGGGCTCCCGGCCCTGGGCAGCACCAGCTCCGGGGGCAGCACTCACGATAGCTTTGCACACCATGTGCATCCCTCCAGACAAACTGGGGGCATCACCTCTGCCCGCAAGACGAACACAATGCTCTGGGACCTCGCTGGCAGCAGATGCAAGTGGTGGAGAGGAAAAAAAATAGCAATTTCCAGTCCAGCAGAGGCTGGAAATAGCGAGTGCAGCCACAGCAGGAGGTGGCTGGGTGTGCCCAGGCGCCTCACACGCAGCCCCACAGGAAGGGTGGGTCGGCCGGGACCGTGAGAAGATGCAGGTGCAGGTATGGGGCTGTGGCAGGTCCCTTCTTTTCCGGCAAACGCCCAGGGACGGGCTCTCCCGGCAGCGCACAGGGCTTTCCAGGCAGCGTCTTCCCCGGGGACCCGCGGAGAAGTGCACCCACCCCCTTGGGAGCAGCCCCCACCCCACAGCTCATGGAGGAGGGGGCTCCCCCCACAGCTCCCACCATGCGGATACCGGCGTGGTGTCTACAGGAAAGCCCATGTCCAGTTCCCCCAGCCCAAACTGCAACCGTGGCACAGCCCCCAACAGCCAGGGCAGCCCCCCACCAGCTGCCACAGCCCCCAACAGCCAGCACAGCCCCCCAAAAGCTGGCAGACCCCATTTTCCTGAGTGACTATCCGGCTCGTGGTTTTCTTTCCACTGCAACTGCCAAAGCACAGCAAGAAAAAAACAGAGCAAAGCCCAGCTGGCCCTGAATGCCCTGCCAAGGAGGGTCAGGGCTCTGCTCCCCGGCAGTGGGAAGCTCCTGGGGTGCCCCCCGGGCATCCTCGGCCCCGGAGCCACTGCTCACAACAGCGGCCGTGGGGCAGAGCTGTCCAAGAGCTGCGATTTGGCCACCACAAAAAGGGCTTACATATCACAAAACTTATTTGTACAGAATTCTGTCCAAGTGCTCCTTCCCCCTTCGTATGCAAAGAAAACACAATCCAGCCAAGGCAGCTCTCTTGGCTTCGGCGAGGCGTGCGCTCCATCCCAGGGGACCCTGCCGAAAGCCTCGGCGCGCCAGCTGCCCTCCCACAGCTCACAGTTACTCAGCATTTCCCCCAGCCGGTCTCAGGGAGCTCCAAGTCCACGACACCACGCTCCCCTCCAAGCGCCGGGGCTGCCGTTGTCCACTGCCAGCCCCTGCAGCCCCTGCGGAACGGGGAGAGGGCAGAGCAGCCTTTTGCCCCAAATACCGAACACCATCGCAACCACAACAGGCTCGGAACAGGCATAAAACACCTCGGAGAGGAGACCTCTCAGAGAGAAGAGACAGGAGCAAACAGTCCCGCCGAGCTCGGGGTGCAGGCAGCAGCCGTGGTGCTCTGCTGAGGACAGACAAGGAAGGGATGACTCGTGGAGGTGCCCCGGGTGTTGGGAACCTGCCCCGGACCAGGGGGGAGCTTGCTGCACACCCCAAGGTGCCCAAGGCGGCTGGAAGCATCGCTGTCTGAGTGCAGGAGGAGCAGGCAGCAGGGGAAGCAGCGAGAGAAAGGTGCAGGGGCAGACACTCTTGCAGGTGTGCCCACAGGAGCCCCCCAGGAGCCCCCCGGGAGGTCCCCTCACTGCCCATCACCCGCAGAGCTCACGATGCTTTGCTGGGCTGAGGCTGTGCCAGGCTCCCTGCGGGCACAGGGGCCAGGAGGTCTCTCCCGCCGCCCACACGCTCGGGTGGCACGGGCGGAGGGACGGGCTCTGCACCGCGCCCCAGCGCCCGGCGATCGCTGCTCCGAGGCCGCGGGGGGATGGAGAGCTCCGCACACGGCTGCCTGCAGCCAGGGACGGGGGAAGGGGAAGGCACCCACCAGCCGTAGCCGCCGAAGGAGACGCTGCGCTTCCTCTGGAACATGTTGGTGGTTCGGTGCTGCCCGGGCGCTGCGGCCACGGGTGACATGGGGATGGGACAGCGGTGATGGGACAGCGGCAGCCGCCTGGGGACGGCCGGAGCGGCGCTTTGTGCCGCTGTCGGGGCGCGGTGCCGGGGCGGGGGGACCCCAGCGCGGCCCGGTCACCGCCGCCCCCAGCGCGGCAGCGCATGCACACGCGCACACACAAACACCACAAAAAAAGTCATTTCCTTTTCTTTTCGTGGCCACAGGCTTTTCGCAACCTCACGCTGCAAATATCGTATTTCTCCTAATGGCAGGACCACCGGCGGTGACGCATGGGCAGCGGGGCTGCCCCACGGACACCGTGTCGCCCACGAACATCGTGCCCTGCCGCTGCCCCAGCCACTAAAGCCCCATCCAGAAGGTCACTGGTGGCAGCATGGTGGTCTGCCTCTTCCTCTCTGTCCCTGGAATGGTAGCACTGCAGTCACAGCACCAGGCTGGCCCCTGGTAGGGGAACCTCCACTCACCCCCGCAGTGCCCCTCAGGGGACATCCCACTAAAGACATCAAACCTCAGTAAGCAAAAACCGTATCATTTCATCTCTCCTAGCAAACAAATCCCACCACCCCAGAGCCCAGCAAGGCATCTCCCACTAGCTCCCATGCAGCTGCCTGTGGCACAGAGGTTTTCAATCCTTTGCTTCCCCAGCAGCTCTGTAAGGCTCAAGTGGCACCTGCAGCCTGACCACCACCCAAACCTCCCTGTCTTTTAATAGCCAGGCTCCAGAAACCCCACGGAAATGGAAATGCTGACATCTAGCTGGGTCTGAGCTCCCATGATCACAAATCCCAAGAAAAGAGATGCTGCTCCCTGCACCACGCTTTGGGCATCGTAGGGCACAGCAGAGCCCTCGGGAGGTGAGCCTGGTTGCAGGGGTGGGCGTGGTGCCCAGAGGCTGTACCTGGTGCCCAGGTGTCCTCACACTTTTCACCTCCCCAAACCAACCAGCAGCACCCACCTGTGCCCACTCAGAGCTGGGCTACGCCGGGGCTCACCCCCTGCGGGTGCAGGTGAGCGGGAAGGGCGGGAGGGCCGAGCCCCCGCGGCAGCAGCGGCTGGGCTGTGCTGGGGCCGCAGCACAACACCGGAGCAGGGCTGTGCCCCGAGCGCTCAGCCACGCACCCCCTGCCATGCCCACGGCATCCAGGAGCCCGTGTCCCAGAGCCACTGCAGCTCACAGGCCACAAAGAGCCTCTGACTGCCAAGGCCCGACCACATCACTCACCTCCTACCCCGGTGATCCAAGCCAATGCCTGGTGCAGACTCACAGCATCCCCTTGCCCTGGTACTCCGCACAGGGCTGGCTCCTGGGTCAGAGGCAGCTCTAGTCCAGCACTCTCATCCAAGAACCCAAAAGCTTTAAATTGAGAGACATTTGAATTCTGTCTGATGTGTGAAAGAAAGGGGTGGGGGGAGAGAGGATATAGAGAGCTGGAGAGATAAATCACTCAACTCCAGGGAAAGAAGTTGGACTGAAATCCAGCTATTTCAACTCCTACTTTTCTGCCCACAGCCTTAAAGGGATGAAAAGATGGAAATTCTTTGAATTTTAGAGCTCTTAAGGACATTATTAAAAAAAAAATGCAGCAAGCTTTGAAGCCATAATTCAGGTACTACAAAATATCTGGAGCAGTCATTTGGTTGGAGCACGTTTGTTCCTGGCCTGCATGATCCGTGTCAAAGCGCTGCACCAACAGCAGTGTGACATTATCCTCTCGCTCCATCTTCCCCCAGGCCATGTCTTCCTTACACTCCTCCCAGCTGACTTCTGCCTAGCCTTCCAAACTGCTCACAATTAACATGTCTGAAAATAAAAGCTCCGGGCATAGCCAGGCTCTGCTGGACACTGAAATGAGACCCAGCACGGCCCTGCATGCAGAGTGTGGGCAGGGGGTGAGAGTGGCTGTGGGAAGCACTGACCTCAGCTGGTACCACACCAGGAACAGCTTGTTGAGCCCCAGAGAAATGGCCAGCTTTGGACCTTTCCCCTTGCAGCACCATCTCCAGGTCTTGTTCTGCTGCCTGGGCCCCGAGCGAAGTGGCGGCTGCCGGAGGTGACATGGGAGCAGGAGGGTGACAGGGCCAGGCACAGCAAGGCAGCACCTGACCGCCCTTTGCCAGGAGGTCACCTCAGCCAGCAGGCAATAATCACTCCCGCAGCTCTTCCTCATGTCATGTTAAAGCCCAGAGTAACCCCACACCTGCCCCAGGGTTTCGGAGCACAAGAGGGCAGGACCCTGGGATGGCCACAGGGAAACATCTCCATTTCATGCTGTCCAGGAGGGTGTGAGGCAGCCCCTGCACAAGCCCACCTTACCCTGCCCCAGCACCTGGGAATACCCGTGGCTGGCAGTGGTGGAGGTGGAGCTCTTGCTGCTCCCCATCCCCACACATCTGGCAGCCCCCCAGGGCCGCATCAGCCACCACAGATCCAGGTGACAAACTGCATTTGAACCAGGCAAAGGTTAAAAATGTACCAAGGGCCCAAGCCCAGCTCCCCCAAGGCCAGCAGCCTCCCTCGCTCCCGGGTACCACTGCCTGCCCAGCACCATCTCACCCGCAGGGGCGTGCCTCCAGAAATAGTCTCTGCAATGACATTTTCTCACTTCCCCTTTTCCCCCTGAGGTATTTCACACAGGCTCAAAAACAAAAAGGAAAAAACCTTCCTCCTTTCAGAGCAGGCACTGGCAAATCATAACTGAGCAGCCAAATTAGGGAACAAAACCCTGGGGGAGGACAACTCCTCAGTACCATCTGCACCAGTCTAAATTAACATCTCCCAGGAGCCTCTGCCAGAACCAGGATCCCATTGCTCTGACCCAGCCTGCTGAGCAGCCCCTGCCTGCTGGGAACAGTGCCACGCTGCTGGTGACACCTCAGAGCCGGACTGTGCCCAGCAAGGGCAGCGTAATTCTTCCCTTTCTACTGGGGTAAGAGTCTGATTGCATCATTAGTGCTTTAATATTGCCTGTGGCACTCTGAGGGCATTCAGCTTCCTATTATGATTCTAAAGAAGGTTGTGGGCACCCAGAAATATTGGATTTTGTCCTGACAGGAAGAACATGCCGTGCACATCATCGACTTGACCTACAGAGCAAAGGAAAACTGTGTCCAAATTACCTCTGACTCAGTTCACGAAATATTTTAAACACTATTTTCTCCCCTTTATGGTACTGCTGAAGTGAAAAGAGAAACTTGATGTCTTAAATGCAGCTTCCCACAAACCCCAGCTTGCTCTCAGGGGTGGCTCTTCACTGCTCAACAGCTTCAGGCCAGGAAGGCTGTGTGTCACTCAAGAGGAGAGCCTCAGACAAAGGACAGGAAAGCCAGAGACTTTCCAAGACCAAGGCCTTGCAAACCACACTCCAGCTCCTCTTCCACATTCTCGAGAAACCATTGGTGGCTCATGGACTCATCCCTGTGTCCAAAGTGGTCTGATCACTCCTGCTCATTTCTGTGGAAATGGCTAAAAAACAGATCCTGGAGGAAGCCAGCATGGGACCTGCAAACATCCCTTCTCAGGCAGTTGGCACAGAGGGACACTTACACCCAGGTATGGCAGCACCAGCTTCCCAGCAGCCCAGGAACCACCCAGCACAGAGGAGAGAAACCCAGGAAACCAACAGGTGCTGGCTGACAACCTGGCCCTCATGCTGGCCAGGTGCCTGTGCCCCCCAAAGCCCCGCTGGCCTCTCCCACCATCACATGAACCAGCTCTTTGCTGTAGAGGGCCACAGATCATGTCTCACCACAGCCCTGTGTGCAGAACCTCGTCACACGGGCTCCCAGGCTCACTGAATTCTTCTCAGCCCACTGTGAATTTCATGTACAGCATTGCTTGTTTTCTCAAGTCCACCCAATTTAGAGTCCTGCCTTGGTAGCAAGGGCACGAAATTCCTCTCTCATGAAAAGGCATGAAAAGGCTCTCCCTAGGAAAAGCCTGCTCAAGCACACAGATGTTCTGTGCCTGTTTTCTCCACCTCTGCCAACCATCCCCTTCCCATGCCAGTGGAGCCTGAGGGAAGGTGCTTCAGGGGAGCAGCAGAGGCTCGCATCCTCACGCCCTCTCCAGGATCCAGCAGGAGGGTTGCTCTGTGCATCCACACAATGTTTATGTGGGTGCCTTGCACAGGATGCTCCAGAGATAGGGCAGGCACCACTGGCCCCACCGTGCTCCCCTCTGCCTGGTGGCATCCCTGCTGCAGCCAGACGAGCAGCTGCCATGCCAGCACCAGGCCCCTGGGCACTGTCACCATGGCTACTGCACGTCCACTGCACATCCCACACTGCATGCAGGAGCAGCAGCTCCCTGCCCCTCTGCCCAGGCAGTGCAGGGGCTGCTGGAGGGAGGATGCATTGGGGCAAACCTCCCACAAAAACCTGCTCCCAGTGGCAGGCTGGCACTGGCAGCTGCTCCAGGAACCAGAGAGCGTTTGGCCCAATTCACACAACAAACACGGAGCAGGGGTGTGGCTGCAGCCAATGAAGGAATGGTGGAGAGACAGGAAAAGAACAGTTTAAACTGAAAACCAGGCCTGGGAAAACGTGGGGGCTGGATGAAACACGGGAATGAGAGAGACCTGAACATGCTTTGGCTGGAAATTAGGAGGTTTCTAATCTTCAATACAATCAATCTCTGGAACAGTTTCCTAATAACGGAAATAGAGGAACCAAAAAAACCCCAACCCCCTAACTGAGACTCAGAACGTTTTTGAAGATGTTACAGAAGATGGTAAAGTCTACTGGAAGGTGTCCCTGTCCATAGGAGGGAGTTTGGAACTGCATGACTTTTACAGTCCCTTCAACCCAAACCATTCCATGATTCTGTGATGCCCACAGCAGCAGGGCACTGGGCTCACTGAGCCAGCATGTGTCCTGGCACCTTCCCCTGAGCAGGGCTGCTCCTCTCACACACCCCTGCCCTGCACCCCGGCCTCAGCAGCAGACAGGGAATCAGCAGCTGCCCAAGGCTGAGCTGTGCTGGCACAAGGCCAGACCTCAGCAGCCAGGGCTCAGGTTTGAGGCCAAACCCGTGCATGGACGCTCTGAACGTGTCAAACAAGGCACGTGGGGCTTGGACTTGAGCTTTTCCAAATCCTGCTACCTCTTGCCAACATCACCTGCATTTTTCAACCATTTTGTGTGGGTTTTGCAAGAACCAGGCTGAAATCAAATCACAGTCAAGAAACAGTTTTTCTGGCATCCAGCTTGGAGGCAGATGTTAACTCCAAGCAGGGATTCATCTACCCCCACAAAACTGCAAAACTGTCTGTGGAGAATGAGCTGTTTTTAGCTCCTGGAAAAAATATCTCTCCTCCTGTTGCTGCTGAAGTCCTGTTCCTGTTTCCACAGCAGCAGCAGCAGCACCAACCACCAGAGCATCTGACCAGGTACACAACAGGCAGCAGCAGCAGAGGGCCTCTTTGAGCAGCCCTCAGGACCCCCCTACCACACAGATATGCTTAGGGATGAAGGGAAGGGAGGATGATAAAACAAACAAGCAAAGGAAAAGGCATTTTTGCTGCTATGGTTATCGTCCCTAGTGGGAGGAACCAGCAGCAGAGGGAGAAGGCAGTATCTGTGAAACGTGGTGTGTGTGCACGCGAGTCTGCTGCCTGCAATCACACCGTGTGTTGGATCTGAATTTAAACGTTTTGGCGTGATTCCAACCCGCAATAAATCGTGCCTTGTGGACAGATATTATGTCCCTTCTGCTACTAAAACAACAAGGAGCCTTAAACAAAACAGCAGAGCCTAAAGCATGCAGAAGGCGGCAGAACCTGGCGGGATCCATCTCACACCCTGCATTCACCAGGGATGCAAGCAGCACCTCACACAGCCCTCACAGGCTCTGCGCTGCTCCACGCCAGGCACACCGGGGCTCTGCCTGTGGGAATGAGCAGGACGAAGGGAAATGCTCAGCCTGGTGAGCAGACATTGCTTCCCTGTCAGGGATGAGCTGCAGCCTCGCACAGGGACAGTGGTGGGGAGGATGACCCCAGCAGACTGGCGTGGTGCGTGCAGGGAGGCTCAGACGTCCCTTTTCTGTGCAAACACCCGGGGCTCCCCAGCCAAGGAGGTGCCCAGGGCAGGCAGGAGAAAGCCCCCCGCATGCCACCGGACCCCAACACCCCGACCCCCGGGGCAGCAGGCAGAGCCCCGCACGGACTGCTGGATATCGCCTCCTCGAGGGGTCAATATTTAAGAGCGGGGCTGGCAACCACTTCTCCGTCCTCCCACACGCGGGTCCCGGTGCACCGTCCCCAGCCCTAAACCTCCGTACAACCCCCGGTTCCCGGCCCCGAGCCCTGCCCCGGCCCCGCGGCTCCGAACGCAGACGGAGAAGCCGAGAGCCGTGCAGGGACCTCCGCTGCGGCTCCTCCCGCGCTCAGCCGCGGCCCCGCGGGGCTCCCGAGCCAGGAGCACGTACGTACCGCCGGGGATGGAGCCGGCACGTACCGCCGGGGATGGAGCCCGCACGTACCGCCGGGGATGGAGCCCGCACCCGCGCCGTGCCCGCCGCTCCGCCTGCGGATCCCGCCGCGGTGGCGGAGCCGGCCCCTCGAGGGGCGGTGCGGGGAGACGCGGGGCGGTGCGAGGAGATGCGGGGCGGTGCGGGGAGATGCGGGGCGGTGCGAGGAGATGCGGGGCGGTGCGGGGAGATGAGGGGCGGTGCGGGAAGATGCGGGGAGACGCGGGGCGGTGCGCCGTCCCCGCCCGCCGTCGCGGCCCCGGGATCCCGCAGGCTGCGGGGGCAGAGCCAACTCCTGCCGCTCCGTGCCCTGCCCACAGCCCTGCCCCGTGCCCTGCCCACAGCCCTGCCCTGCCTAAAGGGGCCTAAAGGCAGCGACACACCCTCGCCGTGGCTGTCGCCCCATTCCCATCCCACCGAGCGGGTGCTGGAGCAGGCGGCCCGGCCCGCTGCATCCCTGCGCCCCAGCAGCTCCGCTCCCCGGCCGCAGCAGCGCCCTCGGCTGCTCTTGCCGAGCCAGGGCTTACGCTTGGGCTGCCTTGGGAGACAAACATCTCATCCCAGTGAGACACACAGGCACCGCTCGTAACTGGCCGCTGGTGTCCCACTGACTCTCCAGACGGCTCCAGGTAACTTCCCGGGGGAAACTTCCAGGAAACTTTTCCTCTGGGAAATCAAACGAATCCAGTGAAATTAACCCCAGCACTTAACATTAATTATAAATGATGTTACAGGCATTTCAGTTGCACGCGCCAAGTCAAACGCACATCAGGGGTGAGGCTAACACAACCTCTGAAAGCAATTTGAAAAATTAGTTAAAATCAATAAACAGCACAGTCACTCCAGCGTCTGGAAAGCTTCTCCAGCGGCAGGCAGAGGAATTCCCATCACGGGAAGCAGATGGCAGCAGTTAGCATGTATGCCATGGCTCCTGCTGAGAACAGCTGGCACCTCCCTCGCGCCCCTAGAAGTCTCTTCCAGGTGTGAATGTCACCTCCCTCCATCCCCACGCTGCTTGCCCTGCATGAAGAGTCCCCACAGCCCTTCCTATCCTGGGAAATCCAAGTCTTTTGGGCACCTCCTTCCTCTGCAGCCACCCTCCCACTGTGGTTCTCATCCATGCAATTCCAGGCAGATAAATACTTCAGGACTTTAAGGGCTCTTGGAGCAAAAGTGCTGGTGAAACAGAGAGGGAAGAGCTTTTAGTGTCACAGCCACTCAGGGACTGGGCATGTTCCAGAGCTCTTTGCAGGCCAGAGAACAGATGCTGCTCTCTGTGTGTCTGGAGGCCCATGAGGCTTTTATGTTAATGGTGTTTTATCATCAGACACGGGATGGGAACTGACAGCAATGCATATGCATTGCATATGTGGCAGGGAGAGCCACAGCACATGCCTGGGATGTGGCTCCCAAGAGGAGAGTTTAAGCAGCGAACAAAATCAGGGGATCAGAACAGATATTTTCCAATGATCACTGATGGCTGGGGGAAACACAGCCCCTGGCTCCCATCTGGTTTCTAAGTAAATCTCAAGTGCTGCACTCATAAAGCAGATCCTCAGCCAAAAGCATGGGGGGGATTACAAGAAAAGTTTGGGCAGGCAGGTGGTAGTTTGTCCTTTCCACTGCTCTGAACGAAACAGTGCTTATGTGGTGTTTGCAGCTCCTGGTGCAACCGCTGCACCTGGGACTTTGTTATAAAGCAAAGCCCAAGATGTTGATGTATCACAGGGCTCCCAGACAGGCTGGGGCTCAGGAGGTCTGTGTCAAAACCACAAGGGCTTGTGAAAAAGCAAGCAGCAGTGCTTGTGCCAGTGCTCCCCACAGTCCCCCCTACCTGCTGGGGGAGCCCAGGTCAGCCCGGCTGACGATGCGGTGCTGGTGGGGCGAGTAGAGCCACTGGAAAGCCGTCAGCGTCCTCTCCTCAATGCGAAAGCGGCCTTCTCGCACGTACCTAAAAATAGCACCAAGAGGGACTGAAATATTCATCAGCGCTGGATTGCGGGAGCCAGCAGGGCGCAGGGGCGGCTGCCTGGGCAGTGCCGCTCAGAGCACATCCTACACCACCACGGTCCTCACTGGGGGCAGAAAACCCCTTTACAGCCCACCTGCCTGCATCCCTGTGCCACTGCCATCCCTCGCTGCCCACCAGCCCATGCACCCACGGCCATGGCCGGGACAGGGCACCCCTTGGGACCGACCCCAGGGAGGGGTCCCTGCACCCTCCGTGGGTATCTGTGGGGCTGCTGCCAGCTGCAACCCCTGTACAGCCCCCAGCCCACGCCGGGCCCCCAGACCACACCCTCGGGCCCCCGTAACCACCGTGTGCGGGAAAGCAAAGAACAAACATGTCCAAAGCAGCACAGGACATTCCCCTGTAAAGCCCCAGGGGACAGAGGTACAGCACCCCCTGCTCAGCGCCATCCTCTTGGGGTACAGCCTGCCCCCAGCACCCACCCACCCCAAGACCAGCCCTATCCCCAGGCTCTCACTGGCTCCAAGGCCAAGCTAAGGCCTTTCTAGCATCTCTTCGAATGCCAGGCCAGATGCTGAGGCTTATCAACTAATGGTCAAGTGAATTGATGGTTATGAATTTGGTTAGAAGAGTTTGGGTTCCCTGTTAAGTGAGAAAAAATTCTGGTAACTGCAGTGGTTTCCATCTTTTGGAACAAAATCCTGCTGCCTGCTTCCATCCTAGCAGCCAGCTGCACTTCACACACACTCCTCTGAACATGAAATTTCATCAGCAAGTAATTAATAAGTTTAATTAATTAAGTCCCTGCAGTACTGATTGGAGACACATGCACACACAGCTGCAGCATCCATGAACCTCAGCCAGAGCTGGAGAGAGCTCCTGCCCCTTCCTCTGCATATGGATGGTCCAGGAGGTTCATTCTCAGAATTAACTGCAGGGATGTGCCCACACCTTCTGGATGGGGCCATGGGGATGTTCCACAGTGCCATGAGCTCTTCACTTGCTGCTGCTGGGCTCTGCAGCCTGCCTGAGCCCACTCAGCCCAGCACTGTGGGGTCCTGTGCAGCTGGGGACAGTGACAGTGCAGGAACTGTGACTAGCCACTGCAGCAAAGGAAACCCAAAAGGCTCCCTGAGAATCCCCAGCACAGAGTGACCTGCCAATTTTCTAGTTAAAAGCAACCAAGCATAGTGCAATGCCAACGTTCCCTGCAGCTCTGGTGTATGAGAACTCTGCACACAGCAGAGTCAGGGAAGCCAGGGTGTGCCTTGGGAAGTGGGGATGAGGCAATGGGGGTGCAGAACAGCCAGGCAGCTGCTGCTATAATAGTTTGTCCAAGTGTGTGAGGGAAAAAAAGTGTCATTGGCAGGACGGGGGAAAGGGAGGGAGAGAGAAAAAGAAAAAGCTTCAGTGACTCCCACTCTACCTACTTGCCCGGGTTTGTGGGGCTCCCTCCCATAGGTGGGGCACTGGCACCCAGCGCCGGCCTGGCTCGGGCTCTGCTCCCGCCCAGGGACCAGCCCGGGCCCCGTCCCAGCGCTTCCATCAACCTCCCCACGGAGCCATGCAGCCACAGCCTGGCATCGCCGCAGCGCCCTGCTCAAAAGTCACAAGCTTCGGACGTCACAAACTGCACAATTCAACATAAAAGAACACAGACAAAGCTTGTTCTCAATGTCAGCCCGTCCCGGCTGCTCCGGGCACTGGCGGTGCCCTGTTCCAAGCCCCGTCCCCGCACTCCAGAGATCGGAGCAGCCCCAGCACGCCACGCGAGTCCCGGGATCTCCCCCGGAATGAGGCGACCTCGGCATCCCCGGCACTCTGCCGCTGCCCGCTTCCTCCTCAGCGGGCAGGACCCTTTCCCAAGCGCAAAAAGCCTTCGGGATCCGACTCTTCTACCCCTGCCAGGGATCCCCCTCTCAGCACGGACCCGCCCCCCCCCGCACCCCCATGTGTCCCCTCGGCTGGAGCAGTCGGCCCGCCGGGAGCCCCGCTCCTCCCGGGAACCCCGCTCCTGCCGGGAACCCCGCTCCGGCCGGGAACCCCGCTCCGGCCGGGAACCCCGCTCCGGCCGGGAGCCCTGCTCCAGCTGGGACCACGCGGCGCCCCCCGAAGAGTCCTGCAGCGTCCCAGATCTAGGGCGAGGTCCCGTGTCCCCTCAGCCCTACCCGGGGTTCCCCCAGCCCGGGTTCTCCTCCTCTCCCGGGCTGGGAGCATCCCCCACGCTAAAGCCCAGCCCTCGCTCAAGCTGAGCCCCTGCCGGTCTCCAGCCCGGGCCCCCCTTGCCGAGAAAGCCGGGACACCCCGGGCCCCCCGCACTCACCAGCGCACCAGCTCCCACCGCCGCTCCCCCGCCGCCTTGCCCGAGGCCATCCCGGGGGTCCCGCCGGGCGGGGGGGCCGGCAAATCCCGCTGGAGCCGGCGGCGGCGGCAGCTCCTCAGCACCGGCCCCGGGGCTGGGGCGGCTGCGCCGGTTCCTGCGCTCCCGCCCCCTCCGGCGTCCGGGGGGACCGGGGGGGGCTGGCCCCGGGCAGGTGCGGGGGAGCCGCACCGCTCTGCCCGGTTATGTAAAGCGTTATGCAATGCCCCCACCGGGACAGCCCCGACGGGCACACAACGCCCCCGGTACCTCTCTGCGGACCCCGGAGTCTCGCACCGGCCAGCTGGATCCCACCCGGGGCTCCAGGGAAACGTGCGTTTCCCAGCCTTTTAGACACTTAGAGCAAGTCCGCGCTGAGCATCCCAAAGTGCCTCGGGAACAGCCACCGCAGGAAAGAAACCCCAAAACGGGCCCCTGACATCCTGGCCCTCCCCAAGCCCCCACTCACCCAATCCCTCACAAGGGCGCAGGGGTGAGCGGAGGCCACACCTGCACAGTCTGGGGGCTGGACCCCGCCCCTGGGTCTGTCACGGTCCTTGCTCGCTGTAAGAGCACCCACCCAACCCAGCTGGCAGAACTGGCAGAATTGTTCTCCCGTAAATCCAAAGTAAAACCTGCCTGAGCCGGAGTTTCCCTCCCAGAGCCCCTGGGCGCTGCAGGGGGCTCAGGAAGAAAACCACACGTACAGTCAGGTGTTACTTCAAGGAGCTTTAAGCCACACTGAAAGCTGTTTCCCAAAAATGGTGTTCTGGACCTAAATCCTCACTTTTCTGATCTTTGAACTTAATTTTACAGCTCAGCAAAGCCAGGTACTGCATCTGCAAGCCAGCAGCTTCATTTAAAGCAAATTATGTTAATTACTCAAGTAAATTCCTATTATTGGCATTTCTGAAGCCCTGCTGCTGTTGGGTGCAAACACATCTGAAGGGCATTGATGCTTCCTTGCAGCTGGGGAACAGAGGTTGCTTAGCCAAGCCAGCTGGAGAGGCTGTGCCTTGCCTGGGCCACTGAAGGGATTCACGTAAGGGTCTCCCAGACCTGGCAGTGACCTGCCCTCCAGAGGGGCTGTCATCTCCTACAAGTTATGGGCTGAAGGCTGGACAGGACACCCTGTCCAGAGAGAACATGTCCACATGCCAGGTGGGCAGCTGGCAGATGGGATCCCCCCATGGGAGCCCAGCAGTCGGCCCTCATGTGTGTGTCAGCTGAAATGGTGGCCAGGAGATCACTGGTACGTCACATGTGGTGGTCAGGCAGCACTGGGCTCTGCAGAGCCCGAGAGCCGTAAGGAACCCCACGGCTGTACATGGAGAGAGAGCTCACAGGGACGGCCAAGCTGGGCCCGCTGCTCCCACCACTCACACTGCCCTGAGCAGAGCCCTGGCTGGCCCTTCACGGGCACTGACCCCAGCCTCAGCTTCTCCCCAGCCCCTGCACCAGCTGCAGGAGGTCACAGGCGGGGAGGCAGTGACGGGATGGCCTTGAGGGATGAGAGAGAGGCCAAGGAGGAAGCAGGGGAGAGGCTGAAACTTGCCCTCCTGCCCCTGCAGCCCCAGAGCTGACCCACCTCTGCTTCAGCACAATTTTTACACACCTGGGAGATTTAAAAATAAAAGCAACTTTCATTGAAAAGAAGTTTTTAAACCATGAGAAAAATTAATTGGACTGTTCACATATCACATACGCACTAACGCAGAGGAACAAATTGCATTGCTTAGCTCAAGCAAATATCCTTATGAGTAGGTATTTTCCAATCCCTGTGGAAATGTTAAGCTAATGTTAAATTTATTAAAACCCTCCAGCTTTCAGCCCTTAGACTTTAAGGAGCTTCTTATTAGGTTCTTCAAAGCAATTAGAAGGCACAGACACACAACATTTCAATTAAGTTGAAAAATAATATCTGAGGCAAAGTTAAATGCATTTATAAATTAAATGCAAAAATCCCCCTAATAATTAACTCGGGGGTGGGAGGGGGGAAGCTCTGGTCTCAAAGCACTCCTGTAGCCACCCTGGAAGGGCACAGGATTGACGTTGACTCCAGTGCACATAGGACGCAGCTGCCATTGGGAATCAGCTGTTTGGTCCAGGAATCAGTCACCACTGAAGGGACCTGGGCTTACCCAGCACAGGCCCTTGGCCACATCCAGACCTGCAGGCAGAGGCTCCGTCCCCCGGCTCCTCTGGCAGCCCCAGAAGGACGGATGGTGGGGCAAAGCAGCCCCAGGTGCTGCCCGGGACCTGTCCCTGCCCGCTGACTGCGGCACTGTGTGGGGTGGCCGCTGTCCTTACCTGCCCTCTCGGGACGAGGAGCTCGGCTAAGACGGGATCAACCAGACCTCAGCGTCGGAGTGACACTCGGAGACCCGTGAGGACAGAAGGAGGCCGTGGTGCCCAGCACACCTTCCCCCCGCAGGGCAGCACGGCCGCGGCCCTGCCCTGCCCGGCCGTCCCCCCGCCGCCTCCCGCCTGCCCAGCACCGCTTATCCTTACCGCGGCCGGTACCGCTGTCCACACTGCTGCCGGTGCCGGTGCCGGTGCCGGTGCCGGTGCCGGTGCCGGTGCCACTAGAGGTCAGTGCCGGCACGGAGCAGCAGCAGCGGCAGCGCCGTAGCCCAGCCCGCTCGGAAGAGCTGCCGCCCGCAGCCTCATCCGCAGTGTCTGCATCCCGCATCTCTCATCCCACGTCTCTGCATCCCGCACGCTTCATCCCTACATCCTCACATCCCCACACTCCCCATCCTGCATCCCCACAATCTCCACCAGCCTCGAACCAGGGGAAAAGCCACGTTGCTGCAGCAGAACGCGGAGCTGAGGCACTTGGTGGGTGTCCCCATGTCTGCTGTCCCGTGGGTCACCATGAGCAGGGGCTGCCAGAGCTCTCAGCGAGGCACACGGCTGTGAAATGTCTCCCCGCTGGGGTATAACAGGCAAGGAGCTGCCTGCTTCTGCCCAACAGTCTCTGGAGCTCAGCCGCGCATCTGAGGTGGCAGCAGGGACCCTCCAATTCCTCCTGAATTGATATTCCTGCCATTTTTGCCTCACTATATTGTAACCTCAGACTTGTTTGAGAAGGAGCTCCTGTCTCTTGGAGCAAAGAGGGAGTGGAGAAAAGTTGCAGCATAATTGCAGTGCAGGACATCACGGTGGCTGGAAGCATCAGCAAAGGGACTGCCACGTCATGTCCTGCTCAAGGAAGCTGCCAGTGAAACCAGTTAATTGTGGAACTGGTGATAGGAAACATGAGCAGCCTGTGTGCACCGGAGTGACCCCAAGCTGCCCGGTGATCGCTGTGGAGGCAGCCGACGTTTCCTGTGCCATGCTGAGTGCAGAGGATGCGCTGCGCTCTGCTGCTGTCCCGCCCGGCGGGCTGCATGCCGGAGCGATGACCTCATTTACAGAGCAGCTCTCTGTCCCTGAGTGCCTGACCTTGACTGCAGGCTTGTCTTCTATCCAGTGGAAAATCAATGAAAACTGTACAAACCTTGTGAAACATGATGCACTCAGACATTCCCCCTCTTTCCTCCCCCCACCTCCCGTCTGTAGCTCACTGCTACTCAAGTTAGCACACAAGTTGGGGGTAGATACAAGGAGACATTAAAAACATCCACACACCCCAAACACGGCACACTGCCCTGAGAAGGACAAGTGACACCTTGGCAAGTATTGACCTGAGGGTCACAAATGGGTGAGAGGGGCCTCACATGAGACAGTGCTGCTCTGAACAAGAAAAGCTGCACTGTCCCCCTTCATGCAGGCATCCATGACCTCAACAACTTCTGGTTTCAAGAAGAACTCATTTTTTCAGAGAACACAAGTTGAGAGGAGGCCCACATAGGAGTTGGCATGACTGGGTGAGCATTGGGAGGCCCTGAAGCTCTCCATGGCACTGTCTGGGGCTGCAAGCAGATCTGTCTGAATAACCTACTGCAAATGAGCTTCTTGTATGTGCATGTACAGACCTTCAGGCCACACTGCTCATCTTTTCTCCTCATTTAATGATTTCTTTCTTTGTGTGAACTAAACTTAGGCTCCACAGATGAACCCTAACACCAAGCCCAGCCTTTCTCTGCTACCAGAAACAACAGGCCAGGCTGGACCCCACCACTGTGCATCGGGTGAGGGTCCAGTCCTCAGCTGTTACTGTGCAGAGATGTCACAAACCTTCTGTATCACACCTGGAGTGTGTGCTTTGCTGCAGGCACAGGGCAGTCTATTGGCAACAGCACACCCTTGCTGGATCTGTGGAGCACCAACACTCACTCAGAGCCTGGAAGCATTCAAGGGGAGGGAAGGATGTGGGATGGCAGAATGATATCACAGATCATACTCTGTGAGCTCCCCTACAACTGCTCTGTGTGCTGGTTATACACCAGGATATGCAGGATTGCAGGAGTTTTAGCAGGGAGACAGCAGCACAATTCAGCAACAGAGCAGGAGCGCTGCACTCTCTAGGCACATTTGGGTTTAAGGGAACGGGAGTCAGCAGACAGTCAGCTGACAGGGAGGACGCTACCATTTTCCTGTGCCGTCACCGCCGTGCAGCATGGATCAGGCCACCGCACCCCAGCCTCCCTGCCGAACAGAGGCGCAAAGGATTGAGTCATCCCTGAATGTGAAGCCCCAGCTGGTCTGGGCACCACAAACAAAAGGCATGAAAAGCAGTAGCCACTTGAGTAAACAAGTTTTTCTCACCATCTCTCTGACCACGGCTTCGGTGGTTTGACCGACCTGTTTCCCAGCTGCAGCCGGTACCGGCCTGCATTTGACTCGCATCCCCCCGGGTGGCGGTGACACTGCAGCCCCCGCAGGGACACACCGCCGTTGCCTTCCCCACAGACACAGAGCCCCCCGCCCTGACCTCCTGGGGCTGCTCGGGGGATCCCCGAGCCCGGGGCTGCGCGGGCAGCGACCGCGGGACCCTCCGGGACAGCTTCGGCCTCGGGCTTCAGCACCGCGGACAGCGGCGGGGAGCGGCGGCCCGAGAATCCCCGGGGAGGGAGAACGGGGACACGACGGTCCCCGGGGAGCGGAACCCCGGCCTCACCGAATGTCCCGGGGAGCGGGACCCCGAAACCCCCAAGGAGCGGGACCCAGCCGCAGCGAGGGTCCAGGGGAGCGGGAGCGGGACCCCGAGGGTCCCGGGGAGCTGCGCCCCGCTGCGCCGAGGCTCTCGGGGAGCTGCGCCCCAGCCCCGATGCGGCTACCCCGGCAGCGGCTCGCCGCGGCCCGGCCCCGGGGCAGAGTCCCCGGCGCGGGGGTCTCTCCCCGCGCCCGCTGCCGCCCGCCCCGGCGGAGCTCT
>WAAE01022786.1:317562-385059 GCA_013400495.1 Nicator chloris
CCCCCCGGCAGCCCCCGCAGGAGCCGGCGGCCAGGGCCAGGTCGGCCAAGGGCGACCCCAGCAAGAGGCAGGGGCCCGGTGCCCACGGCGCCCCCCGGGCGCAGGAGTAGGCGGCGCGGGGACGGCGTGGCCCGACCGGCCGGAAAGGCCTGAGCCCGGCGGCACCGGGGCGGGCGTCGGCCGAGGTTCTTTCCCCCATCCCCTTGGCGGAGGGGAAGGGGCAGCCGAAAGCGGAGCCCTGCACGCTCTCCCACCCACCGGCAGCCAGGGAGGACCCCTCTGCTCCAAAGGTCTGAGCCAGGGATGTTACCGGCAGTGCTGCGGGACACGGGAGCATCCGGCACCCGGGCTGCGAAGGGGACACGTCCGAGCGCCTGTCCGGAGCTTGCAAGGAAAGAAAGAGAGAAAGAAGAGGAAGCATTTTTGAAATGAGATCTGCCTGCTGCCGCTGCCCTCAGAGTGGGTGCCGGGTGGCTTTCCGTGGCCCGGGCTGGGAGGGGGGCATGCAGCAGCACCGGCCTGTGCAGCGCATGGCCTGGCACCGCGGGGTGAGCTCAGCCCGGCCTCCAGCCCCGGCCGGCACCGGCACCCGGCACCGGAGAGGGCCCAGGACATCACCAGGAAGGTTCTCCAGAATGCAGGCAGCTGAACGAAGTTGATCCTGTGAGTGACGGAGGGATCCCCTTCCCACAAGGGCAGTGCTGCTGTGCTGGCCAGGCCCTATGCCGAGCTCCCCTGTGCGGCGGTTTGGCTGTCTCCAACATGGATTTCCCCCTCACTACGTTCGCACACAAGACTCAGACAAGGCAGCTGGACACGAGCCGAGATTGGCAGTCCTGCTGGACACCCCGTGGCTCCTTGGCCACTGCAGCTGGGCTCCATGTGCTGCTGGAGCAGGGCTGCACCCTGTGCCCCCTGCACAGGGCTCTCCTCGGCACCAGCACTTTGGTTCTCAGCCACATCCACAGTCAGGTCTGGGTTTGCTGCTGAGGGCTGAGCAGCCCCTCGGTCCTCCCCCGCCGCGTCCTGTCCTTCCCAGCACAGCGGCCATGCACAGCTGCCTTGGCCCCGCTGGGGCAGCCTTGCCCCATTTCACACCAAACTGTCAGCTTTACAATCCACTCCCTGGGTGTTGTGAAACACCATTAGGAGGGGAGGGCTCTGGCGGCCAGGCAGGGCAAAGGTCTCTCTGCTCTGGTGCTGCCGGACCTGTGCTGCTCAGGGCAACCCGAGGGGCAGGTTTCACCCCGGCATGTGGGTTGCCAGCCTGGCTGGCCCAGCCGGGACTCGGCCCCTGCCTGCCTCCAGTGCCCTGCCAGGCTGGTGGGCAGCAGCCTCCTGCAGGACCCTCGCTGCCTCCACGGCTGGCGTGGGCAGGAGGGAGCCACAGGGTGAGATCAGACCCAGTTTCCTTCCAATTCAGTTTGAAACCTCTTGAAAGACATCACCCTCACAGACTACGAGGCTTGGCCTGCCCGCAGTCACCCTCAGTGTGCCCGTGCAGTCAGAGCTGTCTATTTTTGTAGTTCAATATTTATGTACTCTATTAAAATGCTTTATGAGATTCACAGCAGCAGTCACCAAGCCAGCTCTTTGGTAAAAACGAACCCCAAAGCATATGAGCTGCACTAGCAGGGCAGAAATTAGCCGCTCTTGTACCTTTTCTTTGGCTGTTGTGTGACTAGTCAGGCTTTGCAGGGCACGACCCCTCTTGCTCTCCCAGGGCACCCCTGAGGGTTGAGGACTCCCCAGCTGCTCCCGTGGCCCCTAACATACCCCTGGGTTTGGGAAAGAGCCCACGCTGGGCAGGGCCTCCCTCAGAGTGCTCAGGCAGCAGCCTGGCTTGAAGCCAGGCTGAGGTGTGCAGCTCCTGGGGCACAAAAGCTGTAGTGGGAAATTTTTGCAGCCCCTGAGGTATCTGGAGCTGCTACCTCTGGAGCACAGATCCCCCACGAGCCCGCAGCTGTCCTCCCAGACTGTGACAGCCATGGGAGGCTGCAGGGAGCCCCGGCAGGGTGCTCACAGGCTGTGGCTGCAGAGCTCCTCATGCCCAGGTTGCCTGTGCAGGTTCAGGAGGGGCAGGGCAGCACGGGGGGCTCTGGTAATGCCCCGCTGGACTCTGAGCACCGGGAACAGCTGCACGAGGGAGAAAAGCCCTGAGCTCCCTGGCAAGGCTGCAGGAATGCTTCCTGCCTGTTTCCCTCTGCACAGTATCCAGGCAGGCTCTGCCAGGCCCCAGCTCCGGGGTGAGCTGGGTGTGCTGGGGCCCTGCTGTCACCCACGCATGGGGGCAGCAAGGGGAGGTTTGTCCAGTGTGGCATGAGCAGCCCCGGGGCTCCAGTTCCGGGAGTGTTGTGCCCCTGAGGTGCTATTGGCCTCTGGAAATCACTGTTTCTCTCAGGTTCTGAGAGGTTCTGCTGTGGATTTGTCTCCCCTCTGTTAGGGTGAAAGAGGCGATGCCTGTCCCTGTGTGCTTGGCTGTTGCTGCAGCTGTGGTGTGCACAGCTGTTTCCCGTCCTTCCTAGACAATCCTGATAGACACAGTATGTTGCATTTTTATTACAAACTCTTTCATGAGATCATGGTGTTTATGACTGACTCAAGCATTGAAAAGTGGATGGAGAAGTATGATCCTTCTCCTGTGTAAATACCTTCCTAGCAATCATCATCCGTAGTGCCTAGTATGTAAATGAAGCAACCCTGTCTGAGCTGCAGGGCCCTTTCCTCGCCACCAGTAATTAGCAGCTTGCTCCAGGAGTTGATCTCATTCCCAGTCCCCCATGCCTGTCCCTCCCCAGGTGCTCCTGGTGCAGGCAGGCAGCTGGGCAGGTCTGCAGCCCCGTGGCCGGGCAGGCAGAGCCGCCTGCAGCGAGGGGGGGTCCCAAAAGGGTGGAGAGCCAGCACCCCAGTTCCCCCCTTCATGCCAATGTAATGTGCTTGGAAATGAGTTGTCAGGGTGAGCCCTGCACTTTTCCTTAGGCACATTTGCCGTGGAGCAGGAAGGATCAGCTCCTGCGTGCTGTACCTGCTTCAGTCACTGCTGCTTTTCTTGGGGGGGAGGGAAGCTCTAGAGATACTATATAAACACTTATATATATATATATATATATATACACATACATGCACTTGTTTTGAAGGGAAAACACTATGATTGTAATAGAAATAATGTTGAGATAAATTATTTTAATCTTTGTATTTATATAAAATGATCAAAGAGATCAAAATGATAAAAAAAACTGAAAAAGACAGTATTCCTATTTTTTACTGAGAAGGCTGCTGGAGCCACCGGGAGCCTGAGAGGCACTGGGGCCCAGGAGGGCCTGTCCTCCCCTCCTGGAGTGGGGGGCTCTCGCAGACTGCCCCCGTGGCACTGTAAGCTGGCCCTCGGCCTGTCAGGTGTCCCAGGGATGTGTAGCAGCCCGTGCTCTGCACCCCTCGGGAGTCCAAAGGGCACACACAGCACGGGCTGAGCAGTGCAACCGCCGCACCAACGAGCTCCGGATGGAACGGGCAGGGCTCCGTGTTGACCTGTAAAGATTAATGATTACACTGGAAATGGAAGCATAGCAATAACGCTCGGTTGTTAAACAACGTCTTGTGTGTGTAAACCACCACGTGCTGAGAGCTGTCTGCAGACCAACAGCCGGGCTCCTCCCCTCTGCACCCCCTTTCGCTCTGTAGCTCTGCAGAGGCTTATGGATTTGGTGTGTTTGGTTTGCTAATATCTCTTTTCCTTATATTATTATTATTATTATTATTATTATTATTATATTTTTTTCCCTAATGCTGAGAAAGTGATGTCTCAAATGCACCTTGCAGCAGTTGTGAGGTGAGCAGTGGATGGGGGAAAACGCACCTGCTGCACTTGCCGTGGCAGAGCCAGTCCAGGCAACGGGGTGCACACCCCCCTGGACTTACTCTATCCCTGGGCAGGTTAGTCAGGAAGTTCTTCTTCTTGACCCTGTTAACTAAAAAGCCATATTTTCTGAATGTGTTTGCTGGGGCTAATCTAAGCATTCCCAGCCATGTCCTTCCCATCCCCACTGGGCTCCCAACCTTCCCACTGCTCCACGGCTCAGTGCTGAGACGGGCTGAACTGGGGCCAGGCCCTGCTGCCTTCCCAGGGGGAAGCTTCCTGTGAATCACAAGCAAAGCCAGGTTCATGGCCCAGCTGATGGGTGCTCTGGAGGGACTGAGGGGTGCTCTTTCCTACGTGCCCAGGAGAGGTGGCAGTGACACAGCAAGAAACATCCTGCATGAAGTGGCTGGAGCCAGCAGTGTGAAGGGATTGCTCTGCTTTTCCCAAGTTCTCCCCAAGCTCTGCACACAAGGAAGAGACTTTCATTTTTGGGCTTAGGTGAACCTTTCAGAGTCCTTGTGTACAGCCTTCTGAACTGGCTCCTGCTGCCCCAGTGAAGCCACACCACCCTGCCTTTTTCCTAGAACACCAGGCCTCACGTCCCAGCAGCCCTGATGAGCAAGACTAGCTGTAGTGACGCTGCAGCCGCCTCGGTGCACGCCTGTTCTTGTCACCCTCTTGCACTGTTGGCGCCTGGCTGCCAAGTCCTACAGGGAATGCAACAGGATGGGAGAGAACTCCCTTACGCCTCTGGATTGCCTCATGCAGGCATCTGAGATCTGTGGGTAAGATCAGCAGTGCCGGAGTGCTGGGCTGGGTGAGCAGGAGGAGCTCAGGATCGATGAGCACAGTGGCTGTGGAGGAGCCACCAGGCCTGTTAAAGCACAAGGATCAAAGCACCGTGTCCCCTCGCTGTCAGAGCTGCCCTTTGTTCCCCAGGGCCCCATTTCTGCCTCTGTGTCCTCCTTGCCAGCTCTGGCCCTGCAGGGATGCTGCTGTCCCAGCCCTGTGAAGGGGTGGTGCCTCTGGGCGGGACACAGAGGGTGACACTCGGTGCTGCCACCACATCGGATCCCTTCATCTCACCCTCCTTCTCCTCGCACCGTTGGGCAGGAACAGGGGAGCAAAGCTGCCGGTGTGTGAGAGGTGCACCCAACCCACACCCAAACGGTGCCTGGTCCTCCCTGGCCAGGGTGTGGTTATGCCTCCTGGCTCTTCCCGATAGATTTCAGTCATCTTGCAGCTTCCAAGAAAGCTCCCCTTTCCTGTTATTGCAATTACCACAGAAATTAGACTGTCAGGCCCTGAGAATGCCCCAAATCTTTGCATGTCTGCAGCAGCAGCAGACCCTTTCTACCCAGGGGCTGTGGGTACAGCACTGAGCTGCAGCCCCCTCGGCCCTGCAGGGCCAGCACTGTCTGTATGTTTCAAGGTCACTGTCACCCTGGTGCAGGGGGGACATCACCTCTGCCTGGCCAGAGCCGTGCTGGGACCCCTGAGAGGGCTCTGCCAGAGGGAGGAGGAGGGCAGCACTTCTGGTCTCAGCTCCCCTGGTCCCAGAGCAGCTGTGGTTTCGTTGGAGCAAAAATATTGTCCTTGGCTGAGTTAGCGAAGCTCAGTGAGAACAATAAACGCCTGTGCCTCGTGCTGGGGAGCGCCGCTGCAGAGGGACAGATGCCAAAGGTTTGACACTGCTCTGTTTTATTTGAATGTTCATTTTGCTACATGTCACCATTATTTGCAGGATGATATTCATGTAGACTTTGCTTTTTAACCAAGTGCTTTTCAAAACGTGTTAACACCCAGAGACTAGAGTATGGAGCTGTACTTTAGAAGTTGTTGTAATATGCCTTTTTCTTAATAAAGAGACTGCAATCTGAAGAGGGTGGTACTGTCCTACCCAGAGTGCAAGACCTCCAGCCATAAACCAGAAGCATTTCTGTCTCTGTCCCAGGACTGGCTCCTACCTCACTCCACCAGAGCACTTCCACAGCTCTGGGGAGTCCTCAGAGTGACACCCCAGTTCTTACAGGGGGCCTGCAGGTAGATGGAGGAATCATCATCAGGATCTGGAATGCCAGGACAAGGGGGAATGGCTTCCTGCTGCCAGAGGGCAGGGTTAGATGGGATATTGGGAAGATTCTTCCCTGTGAGGGTGGGGAGGGCCTGGCACAGGCTGCCCAAAGAAGCTGTGGCTGCCCCATTCTTGGAAGTGTTCAAGGCCAGATTGGACAGTGACACAGAGAAACAGGAAATAAATTCTCCAATCAGTTTGTTTGGTTAGAAAGTTGGCATTATTCAGCACTGGGTGCATGTGGGTACATTGTTCCACCTAACATGTATAGCAATTATCAAAACTTTTAACAATTTATACATTTTAGCAAACAAAGGAATTAAGGTCTTCATTGGCTACAAGTTAACATAGTTCTCTTATTAATTAGTATTCTCCATTGGTTAATGATTCTCCACTTCCCATGCTGATTAGTCTTTCTCTTCTTTTGGGTCGACTTCTAGCATCAATGGTCTGTGGGTTTATGGCCACAGACCCCCTCTACCAGAATTACCTTTTTACCTATTTGGAGCTGATTTCAGCACAATCACTGAGTTAGTTTTATTAGTTATTCCTTATCCTGGAAGTCCTGCTAAATGTCCTTGTGGCCCATACATTCTGCACTTTGTGTCCATTATTAGTGATAACATCCTTCCTCCCAAGCTATGTTAACCTCACCCCCCAGGCCTTAGATCACTGAATCACATCAAGCTCTAAACTTTGTTTTTCTAACACATGGACATCACTTACAGCTTGCCTGTTAGCTGCTGTTTCATGGATTAAATATCCTTCCTGTTGATTAGGCTTGAAAGTTACGAACATCAAACATTAAAGAACATCCTTTATTAAGAAAGTTTCTTTGGTTTGAATTTTTGTTTTATTTTGGTGGGGGTTTTTTGGTTGGGTTTTTTGGTTGTTGTTGGGGTTTTTTTGTTTCGTTTTGTTTTTTTTTTAACCCATCACCAACTATTATTTGTTACAATTCAAGATTTTCCCAACGTTTCCCCCGCGGCTGCAGAGACTCCTGTTTAAAGCAATGTAACCTGCTGGGTACCAGAGGGGCTTGGGACAGCCTGCACTATGGGAAGGTGTCGGTGCCCACGGCAGGAGCGGACCGGGGGGTCCCTTCCAACCCGAACCCTGCCACGCTTCTCCTGCTCCGCGAACGCGCGGGCCCCAGCGCGGGGCAGCCCCGCGCCCCTTCCCCGAGCGCGGAGCCTCCGTCCGTGCCCGCGCCGCTGCCGGGCCCGATGCTGCGGGCACACGAGGCTCTGCCCGCGCGGCTCCCCGGGCGCGGTGTCACCCCGCCGCCCCCGGCGCCGCACCGTGACCTTGCGGCCTCCGGGACGGACGCGGGCGGCCGGTGGCCGGGGTTGGGGGGGTGTCCCTGGGCCGTANGACGGCGCTGTCCTTCGGCGGGCCCATGGTCATCCGAGCGGGCGAGATGCCGCCGGCCGCCGTGCCGGCCGCGCAGGGCGCCGAGCAGCAGCACCCGGCACCCCGCGCCAGCCGGCCCGCGGAGACGCAGCAGCGCCCCGGTAAGGAACCGGGCCGGGGCCTGCGGCGCCGGGGATGCCCGTCCCGCGGATGCCCGTCCAAGCGCTGCAAACCCTCCGCTCCCTCTCCGGCGTCGGGGCTCTTGGAGCCCGCCGGAAAGGTCACGGCGGTCTGCGGGAGCCGGACCGGGGCCGCGGTGGGGACCCGGGGTGGTTCTGGCTTCTCGGGCGGCTCGTCCCACCCGGGGACAGCCCGGCGGAGCGGCCCGGGCGCGCCCCGCTGCGGGGCCGTGCTCCCGCGCCCACGGCCCGGGGCGGCTCCGTTCCTGCGGGGAAGTCGTGCTGGGGCCCGGCGTCCCCGCCGTGCTCGGGAAGGCTCCTCGCAGCCCCGAGGCTGCGTTGCCTGCCGAGGCCGGAGGCCGCAGCGGGGCCGGGCCGCGCGGTTTCGGGTGCCCTCCCGTGCCGCAGCGGGGCCGAGCCGGGGCTGGGGCCTGGGGGAGCCGCGGGGTCAGNGGCCGCGGGGCCGTTCCCGGGAGCCCGTGGGCCGCGGGGCCGTTCCCGGGTGCCCGTCCCCGTGGGCGGCGGCGGGCGCTCCCGGCGCGGCGTGCGGGAGCCGAGTTCGTTCCGGGCACCGCGTGGTGCTGCCCACGGACGGACATGGGTGTCCCGGGCATGGTGGGCAGCAGAGGGCTGGGTCCTCCTGGAAGTTCGGGCTCCGGGCGCCACTGGCATGTTAGAAAATTCTCAGAACCAAGAGTTTTCCTGGAAAGGGCAGAGGCTGGTTCGACACCTCAGCTCGAAATTGCAGGTTTAACTAGTTATTTGCCGGCTGTTCTTGCTCTGTGTTGGAGCCTGAGTGGCTCAGGCCAGGAACAGTGTGCAGCTCCATGTCCTCACTGTTCTCAGTGCCAGCTCCCAGGCTGGCACCAACCCTGAGATACTTCCACCTGCCCTGGGTTTGCTCAGTTTGGTTTTTGTATCTTCAAGAACTTAGAAGCCTGAGCAGCCTTTGCAGCCTCAGCTCTTTTCTGTGATCTCTAAAGTACAAGCAAAAGGCGTAGAAGCAGCGTGGCTTGTTGCTGGCCTTCGTCCTGAGGCACGTGAAGCCCCTGACTGACTCACATGTCGCTTCCATCCCCCGCTGATTTTATGGTATTGAGGTGGATTTCTGAAGTTTGTCACCTAAAGCAAAGTTCACTGGCATTTGGTAGTGGAGCAGGTTGGATGCAGTTCAAGAGTGGGAAGCTCAGTGCTGGTAACCTCCCCCTCTCACCTGTGTGCTGGATTTTGAAGCAAGCATCACACCTGCAGTGCCAGGAACTGGGTTAAAAAGTTATGCAGTGTAATTCCTGCCTCTCCAGCCACCGTTGACTGCTGAGGGAGGATGTAAAGTGGAAAAATCCTTTGTGTGTTTCGGCACTGCACGATTGCTCACGTGGCAGCAGGGTCAACCTGGCCGCCTTGGCATCAGCCTCACGAGCTGTGGTTCCCGGGCTCTGGTGTTCCCACTGCTGTGTGTGGCCTTCAGAGCACGTGTGTGGGCAGGCAGTGGCTGTGCCTGAAGGCAGCTCTCAGTGCCTGGAGCTGTGGGCAGGCTGCGAGTGGGCTCCTTGCTGCAGAAACCCACCCCGGAGCTGTGCCAGGCACCCAGGCTCAGGCGCTGGGCTCTGTGCCAGGTGAGAGGGCTGATGGCTGCTGCTCTCTTCCCCCAACCTAGAAACTGTTGAGGCTACTCTATCCTTCTGAGTGCAGAAACACAAAAGAATGGATGGTTGTAATGATTTCTGGTGGGTGCAGCTTTGGGTTAAGTTACTTTTCCTATCAGCTGGTGTGAGATCAGAGACAGCCATTGTGTGCAGTGCTTCTTGGATTATTTATATTCCTAAAGTCTTCACTGCCTTAGAACCAGTTTCTCCCATACAAGTTTAGCAGTGTTTCTAGCTACCATAAAATGCCTTTCAACCTTGCCAGAACTGTTTTCTCCTTGTTCAGTCCCTCCATCCCCAAGCTCCCCAGCCACCCCTGCTTTCAAACACGTCTTCTGTTAGAGCAGCAGAGAATGCAGGTGTTAATGGAAAACTGCAGTGGAAGCAAGTGTAGCTGTGCATTAGCAACAAGGTCAGAAGGCTGATTCTTAATCTGGGGATCTGCTATCGCTGTCTGTTGCCCAACCTTGGAGGTTCACTGGTGTTTTGGAAAGGACTGAATTGCTGGCAGTTGAGGTTTTTAATATGCAGCTCTAACAGGCTTGGGGGGAACAGTCAGAGGAAAGTTGTGTAAGAGAAATCTGATCACTGCTACAAGGTTAAGAAGAGGAAAGGAGTGTGATAACACAGCATCTGTATGGCAGGATGAGGGATGGCAACTCGAGGGGATCATGTTCGGGGCGGTTCTGTCAGTGGGCAAGAGCTGAGCTCCCACTGGAAGCTCTCTGCTCTGCCAGAGCAGCCTTTCTCTGGGTTTCCCAGCTGAAAAGTGGAAGTAAGTAGGTCAGGAACATGCACTGAGATAAATCCACCTGCAGACTCAGAACTGCCTCATGCTCAGTAAAACCAGCACCATGTTGCAGAGTCCTGTGTTTACCTTCATTGTCTGTACATGACTAAACTTGGCAGCACACCCCTCTCCTGGTGCAGCTTCCCAGCACTTGCTTTACTTTCCTGCATTGTGCTCCACTCGTTGTGCTGGAAAGTTGTTATTTCTAGAAGCTTTACAGGTCTGAAGTTCATGCATTTTTTAATTTGCATTTGAGAAGCAATGCCAGTCCTTGGGGCAGTGCTTGGACAGTGTGCCAAAGATGAAAACCGGCGTGTGGTTCGTCCCGTGGTGGCAGTGGCTGTCACTTTTGGCAGTAGGTCAGGTTTTTGCCATAGTAGCAAGGCTGTCTCGGGATTAGCTTTTGGTTGGCATGCTTTTATAAAAAAGCTTTCCCTTAGTTTGTCTTTCACTTTAAGGAGAAAGTCTTTACTACAAGCTGTTGAAGAGGCTGCAGGCTCAGAGAATTTGTATGTAGTTATATCTGATGACATAAAACTGCAGGATCATGAATCTTGCCCAGATCTCCATTGGATTGGATTAGCCTGAGACCAGCCCTGCTTCCCAGGCTGCCCACTAGCCAGCCTCCTGTCCTTGGGGTGGATGAGACTGGGAGTGGTAAGTGGATCCTGGCTGTTAGCAAGCTGTGCTGTGCCGGGTACCTCGCGTGCTCTGTCTTTGCTGTTGGTGTCCCTGGAGCCTGCAAAGTCTCCACAGCCTGGAGGCTCAGCTGCAGGTTGGGCTGGGGCTGAGGTGGGCTCTGGTGCCAGCTCAGGTCAGGGCACTGTGCGAGGCAGGGTGGGATCACTCGGTGTCCCTGGCAGAGGGGTTCCTATGGGATGGGCAGGTTTCCCGGGCTGCTGCTGGCAGCACACCCTTGCAGAGCTGGGGGGAGCAGCTGCCCCATCCTGTCCCCAGAGCTGTGTGTGGCCCAGCAGCTCAGGGCAGCCGTGGGTGAGCAGATGGACACAGCTGGGCCTCAGGGCACGGGAAGGCAGCTGGAGCTGCTGAGCACACCACAGCTGTCAGATCTCTCCTGCAAACCCTACCCAGAGAACAACACCTTAGTTCCCTGCTCTTGCTGTCCAGTAGCTTTCTGAAACTAAGGTATGCACAAGAGTGAGGCACAGAGACTTGGAGAATTATTGGCTGGTTCTTGGTTTCTGTCTGAAATACAATTCCTTCCTTCGGCTCTCTTGAAATTTGAGAAACATGCTCTTCATGACATGGTTAATGTTTTTGTTGGTGCTGATCTTTGCACTTTGCATTAGTCCTACTCTTTGTGCCTGATTTCTGTGATGTTTGAGTTGCATGTTATTGTAGCAGGGTCACCCAGACAGCCAGTTTCAAGGCTAGATTCCTGAGAAGTTTTGGCCAGATAGAAAGTTTACAAATGGGTTTAAATGTAGTTCCCAGATGTGGAGAGTGCAGGGTGGGTAACTCAGGGTGCCAGACGCAAAGCACAAGGCATTTCAACACCTGTAAGTGCCTGAGCCAGCAGCTATGGGACACTGTGGGTGTCCTGGGGCTTGGCCCTGCCGAGAGCACTGCAGGCTGCAGCCTCACCATGCTCTGCTCTCTCTCTGAGCCAGTCTCAGTGGTGTGAAGCTGCTGAGAAATAAGTGCAGAGCTTGTAGCTCTGCCCACAGATGTCTTAAAACCAATTTGAGTTTAATGTTGGCAGTAGAGCAGCTGTAATGTTTCACTGTGGGCTCTTATTAAAAGAAGTCCTTGTTATACCTAAAGTGGGAAGTTCCTGGGAAGCTGTGGTTTCCGCAGAGGAGGCAGAGGGAGGCACCGCCACATGTCTCTCACCTCCCCTGACGGGATGTCCTGCAGAAATGTTTTCATTAGGGCCATCTCTGGAGCTAATGCCTGTTCATTTAGTCAATTTATTTGGATTCATTAAACCATTTATTTAGTTTCATTTATTATTCAGCTAAAATTTAATTTGCATTGCTGTACTGACACCAGCCTTCACAGGTTAGAGCTAACACATACACGGTGCTGTGAGCTTGCTTTGGCTGGAGTTGAAGAAACGCAGCTCAGCTTCAAGAGACTGGACCAGATACTTCTAGGAGAGTCCTCCTCTTCCCAGAGGTCTCCTGGTGAGGAGGAAGAGTTGAAGCTATCACTACGCCTGAAGTCCTTCAAAAATCACAAATCATAAGAAAACCATGATGCTCATGTGATCTGAAAGTTGATGCTGGCTCCTGGGACTGAGGGGTACCCAGTTGTGAGGCTCCAGAGCTCCAAGGCCTGTCCTGTGCCAAGGAGTGATGCCTGGGTGATGTCACTGATGGAGGGTGAGGAGCCCGTGGCTGTGGCACAGCCTTGCTGGAGGTGAGCAGTGGCCTGCTCAGCCACAGCCTGGTAGCCAGGCCTGAGACCACCTGGTGCTTGGAGAAGGCTCCAGCTCCATAATCCCTGCTTCAGCTGCCGTGATTTTCTTTTAAGTAGCACAGAGAGAGGAGAGGTGTTAGGGGATAGTGTGTGTGGTTTTGTGGTTTGTTTGTGTTTTATATGGCAGAGCAGTGTGAGAGGAGAGAAAATTTGTCTAGAAACTACTTACTGGTTCACTGCCTGCATGCTTTGTGCTGGCCTGTTTAGTATGGATGGCTGTGCCGGGCCTGGGCGTGCCATAGTAACTGCCCTGGCCTTGTAATTCAATGCATCTCACTTGTTCAGGTTTGGCCCAGCAGCCGTCCCAGGCTGCACTGGTGTGGCACTCGAGGTGGGGCTATTTATAACCCGGCATCCCCCGAGTGCCGGGAGCCGTGTGAGCGGCCGTGCTGCGGCACGGGAGAGCGGAGCTGCGGAGCTGCTGCGGGCTGGGGCTGGCAGCTGGGGACAGGGCCCAAGGCGTGCGGTGGATGACGGTCTCCAGGCAGCACTTTGGGGAAGCTGCTGCAAGCCCAGCATCCAATTCTGGTGAGCACACGGGACGTGGGATCCTGCGCGGAGTCAGCTGCTGGTCCCCCCGTGTCCTGCCACGCTGGGGCCAAGCAGGCATTCTCTTTGGAGAAAGCAGTGGAGGGCACGGGCTGCGCGTGGGAGCGTGTCTCGTGGGAACTTCAGCCTATGTGTGAGACACAGCTGACTGTTCTGATCCGGTGCTGCGTGAGCCAGGCATGGGAAACAGCCTTTTTGCAAACTGCTGCAGGCAAGTCACCGATCTCCTCTTCCAGCCACGCAGCTCTGGCTCACCCGACGAGAGGTCACCCCTCTTGCCAAAGTCTCCCACAAGCTGCTCTGTCTTCCCAGAGATGCCAGAAGCTGCCCAGTGCACTGGGCTGTATCCAGACATCATCCCCAGTGAGGCGGTGTCTGGAAGCCTGCAGAAGGGCACCGAATACATCCACGACCTATCTGAGACCAAGGGCAAAGAAGGAACGGTGACAGTTTGTGATAAGAGCAGTTTGATACCTGGCGTTGGCTCGGTTGGCCTGCTCCAACAGACAGAGGCATCCTGTGCAGTGACTGTCCTTCCAGCCGACCTTGGGGACAGGCCGGCAGGGCTGGTTGATCATGCTCAGTCACTTGAGGCCTGCCAGAGCTGTGTGAAACTTGAGGACAGCGGCTTAGCCCACAGATCGTGCCGCCAGGAGGAGCACGTGGCAGCAGCTGATGGCAGTGCGGGCCCTGGAGCACATTCTGCTGGCCAGGGCTACGGCCTGGACACAGCCTTTGGGGCTCCGCACGGCGTGCTCGAGTGCAGAGGTCCTGCTCCCTCCCCAGGGAGCCCTAGGACACCATCCTCTGCTCTGCCATCAAGTGCAGGGAAAACCCTGCCAGCTCAAAGTACAGTTGTGCTGCCTGTTTCCCCTGGTGAGGTGTCACCTACGGCTCAGGACACAAATGCTGGTTTTGTGACAGAACCTACTGCCTGCCCCAGCAGAAGGTCAAGCTGCAATCCTGATTCCCAGTTACAGGTTCTGCCCTCAAAGCAGCAGCAGCAGAAGAAGAAGAGGAGGAAAAAGAAACTCCTTCTCCCAGGTGCTCAGTCCCGGGGGCTCTGTCCTGCTGCATGGTGCCACCACATGTATGCCCCTCATAAGGGTGGGTGGCTGGGTGTGCCTGTGGGATGGGGCAGCACAGAGGGGAGGGGAGGGGAGCAGAGGTGATGTTTTAACTCCACAGGTGAAAATGAGGAAGGTGGCGAGGTATCCCACCTGGGTGTGTACCACAGAGGGACCCGTCTGTGCCTTGTCTGTGTCAGCAAAGCAAACTTAAGGGCGTTTTGCTTGTCTTTTTCTCAGTTCATAAGGCAAATCCCTCTTTTGTTTGTGACCGCAAACATGGTCCTTGTAAAGAATGGGAGTGGATCTGCTCAGCCCAGCCTGCAGAGCTTGGGTGGGAGTGTGCAGCTGTGAGGGACCAGCACAGGGAGCCTTTGGCTTCCTTCAGCTGCATGCAGGTCGAGGACAGGCCTGAGCTGCAGGCGTGGAGCAGCTCCATTAGCTGTGCTGAGGATGGGATGTTCCTTCTCTTCCTTCACCTGGTGCGTTATTGCAGTGCAGCGGGGACGGTTGGCCCCTCAAAATGGCACTGGAGCTGATAATTTGAGAAGCTGGTGCTGGAAAAGGTAGGGAGTTTAATTTTTAATTTTGTCCCTCTAACAATTTCCCCAGCTACTAAATGTAGGGAAGGAAACTCCTCACTGACAGAGCAGTTCCTGCAGACCAGGCTAACTCCCAGCAACGTAATGTCGCTGACTTCTGGATCCGATAATCTTCGAAAAGGATTTGTGTCTGACTTTGGTTTAGAAGATTTGTTTGAACATGAATCAGTTATTAACTAACTCTTCCCAGGATCTGTGCTGGCTATTGCAGCGTGCAGCCAGCAGGTTCTGGGTTCAGGTGTGTGCCCTCCCTCATGCCGGGATCTGAGTGCTGGGGTTCACCAGGTGCCTGCCACCGCTGCAGCCTGGCTGTAAATAGGAAGCGTGATTAAAGCAGGCCCTGTCACCTTGGCGTGTGAACTCTTTGTCCAGGCGCAGAGATGAAACCTAATCCTCCGTCTGATCCTTTGTGCCAGGTGTGAGCGCAGACAGGCGAGTGCGGGTCACTGCCCTGGTGTGGCAGTGCCCAGCCACGCTCTGCTCCGCTCCGCTCCGCTGTGCTCAGGGCAGCAAATACAGCATCATGTTACAGCTGGGCCAGCAGCCAGCATGGCCGGAGCTGGGCAGCCTCCACCACACCTGCCGTACGAGCTGCAGGTCGAGCGCGGGAGGAGGGTCCTTGCTGGGACACGGGCACATCCCCTGGAATGACAGGGGAGAGCAGAGGTCACGGCTGTCGGTCGAGACCACAAACCTGTGTCTCGAGGCCTGCGTGAGGCGGCAGGGATCGGCAGGGATCTCGGTCTGCGGGAGGGAGCAGGGCGGGGAGCAGGAGGAGCGGAGGGGTTTGCCCCTGGAGCGGGTGGAACCGCTTCCCTGTGACTCAGACACCTTCCATGAGCCATCTGGGGTGCAGCGCATGGCAGCGAGAGCCGGCAGCCAGGCCGGCCTGTTTGCGGCTTGAAGTGAGAGCAAGGAACAGGAGAGAGGTCTCTGCAGGAGTCTTTAAGGTGTTCTGGGCCTCCTCCTACTGTCTCAAGTCGGCTGAAATCATGTGAAATCCATGAGTGCCCCATGATGTGCCTCCCTCTGTGCCAGCACTGCTGAGGCCGCAGCACAGTCGGGCTGCAGCGGGTGGGAGGACCTGGTGACCCACTTTAAGGCAGGTGGGTGCAGCTCTGCTTCCCTCGGGGAGCACATGAGGTGAGTGAGCACCCAGCAGGCAGCACAGCCTCCACGCCAGCTCGCACTTCCTTGAGACATACCCATTCTGTACAGAACCCCTCTGGAAAGCCTTGCCTGGCTCACATCCGACGGTTTGCCTGCTGCACAGCAGATCTTTCTCAGTAGACTTAACTTTTGTTCCTAAACTTAAGACTGTGCTGGCTGGAGCTGGATCCTCTAGCATAAGCAGACGTGAAGGTGTTGCCACTACATGTCTCGTGTCACAAAGTGCATAGCTGTGCCGGCCCTGCCTTCACTCAAGTAAGGAAAAGAGGGATGGAAGGTGTGAACATGTTGTATTTCTGCAGACTAGGAACAGTATTCTGATTTCTAAAACACTAGGTAGTTTGGGGATCTTACACCACTGAGTAGTGAAAAGCAGAAGTGTGGTCCTCAGTGGTGACTTTCCCTTGCTGAGTTCAGATTTTCCTGTCTCATTTTGCTTTGCCGCTGAAGATGTTTGCTGTGCTCCAGACTGGTGTGTGCATGGGTTGCAGTGCCAGCCTTCCTTTCAGCCACATTCTGCCTCCTTTCTGGCTGCCACAGCAGGAACAGAAGTTCAGTGATCCTGCCCTGCTTGGGTGGGCAGGGGCTGGGCCAAGCCTGGCCCGGGCACCTGGCAGGTCATCCTGTCTGCAGTACCGGTAGCCCCAGGTGTAGCATTTCCGTGGTGGCTTGTCTGCACTCCCTCCAGATCCCCACATGTTCAGGCAGCCCAGGAGTATGGCTGTACTGGCTGTAGGGTGTGACGAGGGGCTCTCCCCAGCCCTTTGGGCATGGTGTGGTTTTTCTGAAACCACATCTCTTGAGGCATTCTTGCATGGAGCTTTTCTTCCTCCTTTCTAGCATGACGGCAGCTTGCTGGAGCCAGAGCCAGGCTTCTTGTCTGACTTGCCCTTGGCTTCATCTGTCAAAGAAATGAGCAGCGAGTACTGGGGACATATGCACGGTGACAGGAAACATCAGCAGCAGCTGCTGAGCTGCTGAAGGCAGCCGAGGCGGTGTGAGGTGGTTCTGCTACCTGCTGCCTTCTGGAATGCGTGTGCTCTCATGGCATTTTTTGCCCTTTCACCATGTCCTAAGTCAGCCCTGACGGTCATCTCTGAGGGTTTGCTGTTGGCAGTTGTCATCTGGGGCAGGGACATGACCCTCCAGGGATGCTTTTGCAGGGCTTGTTGCTGCAGCCTCATGTTGTGCTCCAGAGGCGTGCAGGGGGCTAGGGTGTTGCCATCCCTTTTCTGGGTTATGGTGAAGGCTAGACAACTTCTCTGGACTGCAGGAGCAGTTGGGGCTGATGGGGAAGAACTGGCTGTGACAGCTGCAGGTCCTCAAGCCGCAGCACCAGTCTGTGAGGTGGGGAGGCTCAGCTGCCACATCCCCTGGAGTGGGGACTGGTGCCTTGCTGGGAGGTGAGGACAAGGAGAGACACCTGCCAGATGGAGCCGGCTGCAGGGCTGCAGCCTCGAGGCATTAGCCTGGCTTGGAGCTGTCCTGACCCTGTGCAGCCTTTCAGAAAGGCTGTTTCTGCTGCCTGGGAAAGCACCCCACCTGCTCCATCTGTGCTGCCTGCAAGTGGGTGCCTGAGAGCACCAAGCTGGAAGTGCTGTGTGTGACCTTGGGGGTCCAGCTGAGTGTGCCGGCCGTGCTGGGCCAGCCCTGCTGGAGCCTGTCCTGAGGGACACGATGCCTGCTGTTCTCCAGCACCCACTGCCCCGGGTCTGCAGGGTGGTGTGGTGCCCTTGGGGCACCGGCCTGGCGGGCTGCAGGCAAGGGGTAGTCTGCCACCTCCCAGAGTTGCTATCAGTGGATCTTTTCACTCTTCCAACTTCTCCTGGCAGCCCCTTAGTCCTGTTAAGTGTGGTCCTCAGCCTGGTTCAGAGGATGTAGGCTCCTCTAGGATTCTGGCAGCTTCCTAGATCTTATCAGCTCTTTGACACTATCCACCTCATTGGAAAAGAAAAGAAACCCTTTCGGAGTGGTGAGGTGGGTGCAGAGAGCTCCCTGGCCCTGACACATCTGTCTAAACAAGCACTCAAAATGTCGTCACCATTTTCTTGAACACAATTGCTTAGGCAAAGCCTCGCCCTGGCACCATGGGATCTCTGTGAAGTATTTTGGAAATGCAGAGGGTGGCCAGATGCAGCCGTGGGAGCTGTTTGTGTGCCTGTGGAGTAACCAGGCTCCCACGTGAGGCACAGCGGTGCGCTCGCCTCCCTCTCCCTCTCTGCTCTTTAACGTGTTGGTGCAGAGGTTACAGCTGCCTCCAGGCCGCAAAGCACCACACACCCTTTTTTTTTAATTAAGAGGCTTCTTAAGACAGCTCAGTGTGGTGTACACTGACCCATCCTTCCTGATCTCCTTCCCTCCCCTCTCTGCACATGGTTTGTGGAAGATGCAAACACCGCAGGCAAGTGTGAGCACCTTAATTATGCTGTGAGGAAAGGGAGGGAAGGGCCTGGCACACCTCTGTCTAGTAAACAGCAAGTGCAGAATAAAACCCTTCCTGCCTTTTAGCCCCTGATTGGCTCAGGCTTTCCAGGGTCCAAGCCAGTCTCTGCAGCCCGTTGGAGAGGACCTTGTCTAAACCCCTCTCTTCTTGCCCAGAGCACCAGTCTGGCGTGGCACTGATGAATGGCAGCGGCCCACATGACAGCCTCAAGGGCGAGAAGGATGCCAAGCAGAATGGCCATGAGGAGGCTGACCCGGCAGAAGATGGGAACGACCAGGAGGTCATCGTCATACAGGATACGGGATTTACTGTCAAGATCTGTGCACCAGGGATAGAGCCCTTTTCCCTGCAGGTACCTGCCCTCGCCAGCTGGGGAAGGCAACAGAGGTGGTGGGGGAGTATTTGAGCCAGATCCTTTCAGCCAGACAGGCAGGGAAAGAGGCAGTGCCTGGGAAGGCCCCTGTTAGCCCCTGCAGTCTGGACAGTACCTTCAGGCTGCTCACAGCTCCCTGACCTGTCTATTTTCTGACCAGGACTAAGTGGGGAAGGAGGCAGCAAAGGATGGAGGGTGCAGGAGACTGCCTGGCCAGTGTCTTGAGAGAAATGAAGGAAGAAGAGACGGGAGCAAGAGGCTCCCTAGCCCAGGCCCACCTGGGCATTGCAAGGACAGGGAGGGTGTTCTGTTCTGGATCCCAGGTGTGGAGCAAGGGGAAGAACTCACTGAGGTCTAGCTCTTTGTCCATCACAGAGGGGCTTGGGTGTGGATCTGAGTGCAGGGAAAATGGCCTTCCCACTTCTGAGCTGTTTTAAAGAAGTGTTATTGAAACATGATTTCTGGGCCTGAGTGAGGAAGGGAAAATCCCTGGCTTGCTCAGCAGTTATGACATGATGCTGCTTCAGGCCAGCCTGGGTTTGGTACAGTGACAGGTGCTAACACAGCTCAGGGAGCTCAAGCACTGGCCTGAAGACCCAGGGAATGATGCAGTCTCCACTTCCTTCTGCATGGGGACCTCTGCCTCGTGTCATATGGACAGTGACATGCTGCCTGGTTCATACTCCCATTTAGCTTGATACTTCAGCAAAAACTATTTGAATGAAGTATCTCTAATTTTGGGGAGAGGCATCGGGAACTCAAACACAGTGGGAAGTTCTTATCTCTTAAAGACTGGCAGAGAGTGCAGCAAAATCCCATCCCCTGTGGAAATAGCTGCGTCTCAGACTGGCTTTTTGTCTCCTTTAAATCCCCCTGGCTGTTAGTTTTAATAGGCTAATAATAGCAGGCCGTGTTGTTTACAGCAGCTTATGTAAACTACCCTGAGTGCTGCAGGTTTTGCAGCAGTGTCAGTGGTGCTGGAGCAGAGCAGGGAGGTGGGGGAGCAGCCCCAGTGCTCAGGGTGGCTCTGGCCTCACCTGAGCCGTGTGGAGGTGTGGCACTGGCACAGACACATGGGGAGGAGCGACTGGGCTGCTTTCCATGTGCAGCATTCAAGGTCTCACCACTAATGTGGTGTGAGTGCATAAGGGGAGAACCCCCTGTCTCCCCCCCCACCTTCTATTCCTTCCCTGCCCTCTGTCACCTCTGTCCCGTGCCAAGTGCTTGGTGCAGTGCCTGGCTGTTACATCTCCGGGTGCCAAGCCCCGTGGGGTGGAACTCGGGTGGCTGAACCTGCCAGAGGTGACAGTGCCCTCCCAGCAGGAGCAGAAGTGATCTTCCTGAGAAGGGAGGCAGAGTCTGCCTTTCCACGCCTGCAGAGAGAGGTCTGAGAGGTTTTTGATATTGCAGCTGAGGGGCAACGTTTGGCAAGAGCATGTGGGAAGGTAAACAATAATTGTCTGGGTTCTTACCTTCTTAAGGTTTCACCTCAAGAGATGGTGCAAGAAATCCATCAAGTTTTGATGGACCGGGAGGATACCTGCCATCGGACCTGCTTCTCCCTGCAGCTGGATGGCAACGTCCTGGATAACTTTGCTGAGCTGAAGACAATTGAAGGACTGCAGGAGGGCTCACTGCTGAAAGTGGTGGAAGGCAAGTTCCTTCAGACTTGGGAGGGAATCAGTGGGGGTTTTCTTAGGGAGTGATTTTGGCCACCTGTCAGCTCTTTCCTGTGGTTCCATTTTGAGACTTGTGTGCTAAAGGAGTGAGCAACTTTCTGACTGCAGTTTCTTTCCTCCCTTTTTGCTCATCAGAGCCATACACAGTGCGAGAAGCCAGGATACACGTGCGCCACATTCGGGACCTTCTGAAGAGTCTTGACCCATCAGATGCTTTCAATGGTGTGGACTGTAACTCATTGTCCTTCCTGAGTGTCTTCACTGAAGGAGACCTGGGAGGTATGGGTCAAAAAGACTTCTCTGGTGTGGTCAGTGGTTTCATTCCCTGACTCCTTGCTTAGTTAAACACACAGTAACCATCAGCTGTCCTGTGTCATTTAGGAGTATAGAGAGTACTTGGAGCACTTCTGCATCCCTCCTTGAATGATGACTGGAGGAGGGAATACTGCACTTTTCAGAACTGACTTTATGTCTCTGTCCATTCTAGACAGTGGAAAACGGAAGAAGAAAGGTACTGAAATGGAACAAATTGACTGCACCCCTCCTGAACATATCCTGCCAGGTAGCAAAGAGAGGCCCCTGTGTGCCCTTCAGCCCCAGAACAGAGACTGGAAGGTAGAGTTCTCCTGTGTCATTGAAACAGCTGTTGGCACATTCCTCACAGCAAACTGGTGGTCTGGGATTGAAAGCTGAGCTGAAGTGGACTTTGGGATTTGCTCTGCTTGGTGCTTAACGAGTGCTGGGATAGCACTGCTTAGCGAAAAGAATAAAGTCCAGGAGCTGGTGTGCAAAACACTGGACATGGAGTCTGGACATCAGCAGAGTGTGGAAGGGCCAGGCTTGCTGGGGTGGGTGGCAGAGAAGGGAAAGCAGCATTCCTCAAAAGTCCTAGAGACAGGATCTGCAGGTCACTACAAATTGCCCTTAGCTTTCCCATCCCCTCCCACTCGGATTCTGGTTTGGAAGCTGCCATTTGAAAACAAGTACAGCAAGAAATCCATACCCTGTGCAGCCCAAAGGGCCAGGGTGTCTGTTTTCACCCATGTCTCGTGGTGTGAAAGGCAAACTGGTGGACTGGAGAGGGCTCAGGAAGCTGTGCTCTGGAGACCAGGTGCGTTTGTAAGCTCCGTTTCTGGAATCGAGCAAGGGCAGCAGGTAAAAGGGATCTGGCATGTACGTTGAATGACTCTAACTCAAAGACATGAATTCCTGCTGACAGGAGTTGCTTCTGTTGTGTTCTGCTGTAGCCTTTGCAGTGCCTGAAGGTGCTGACGATGAGTGGCTGGAACCCCCCGCCCGGTAACCGGAAGATGCACGGGGACCTGATGTATTTGTACGTCATCACGGTGGAGGATCGGCACGTCAGCATCACGGCCTCCACACGGGGCTTCTACCTGAACCAGTGAGTAACTGACTGTCTTCCTGTCCTGCCCTGCAGCAGCCAACTGGAAAACAAATCACAAACAAACAGTTGCAGCTTTTGGGTTTTTTCTTTCCTCTGGCAGAAGCAGCCTTTTTTAATTTGCTGCTCACATAAGTTTGTGGGAGTTGCTGTACTGGATTGGGCTGTTCAGTTATGCCTGGTACCACTTCTCCACAGTGGCTAATTGCCTGGTGCTTTAGGGAAAGTTTAAACATCCCATAATGTCATCAGCTATTTAGAGCATTTTGAGTTGGGAGGAAATTCCTCCCTGACTATTGCAACTATCTCATTTTGCCCTAAAGCAAAAGCACGGCCTGTCAGAACTCCCTGAGCTGGGTGCAGATTTGACTACAAATAATTCCGTTTTTTTGTTTTTTAATGATAACTCTGAGAGGCTGTTGTGGCTGTGCCTGTTGGAGCAGCTGTGCTGAGGGGGTTCTCTGTTAAGCAAAGGCACCTTTGTTGTGTTTGGGAAGTTCTGTGAAATCAGGCCTTCCCAGCTATAAAAACAGAAGCCTCTCCTGATCCTGGAGATTGCTGAAGAAGATCTAAATTAAAAAACCATCTGGCTAAGGTACAGGGTTACTGGCTGTTTCGTGCAGGGAGACTGGATAAGTCTGCCTCTTTGCCCCATGGTCTCCCATTTTGCAGGCAAGGGCACATGGTGCAGCCTTTGATACTGTGCATGTCATGAGGAGCTCTCAGTCATGTTCCACGTTCCTGGGGTGTGGAAAGTCTCAGATATGACAATGGCTTGTGACTGTTGCTTTATTTCCTCTTGCAGGTCTACTGCATACAACTTCAATCCTAAACCTGCAAACCCCAGTTTTCTCAGTCATTCCTTGGTGGAACTACTTAACCAGATCAGCCCTACCTTCAAAAAAAACTTCTCTGCTCTGCAGAAGAAACGGTAGCAGTGCTTCTTCCTCTCTACCTCCTTGAGCAGTCCAGTGTGAAGCTGGGGAGGCTCAGCTGGTTCTGGGGAGCTGGATGCAGCAGGGATTGCAGTGCCTGCTTCTCAGAGCTCATGTAGCGGTGGGTGGTTGGGACACGAGTGGAAGCTGCAAGGACCACAGAGCACCTGACTGAACGACAGGGCAGCACCCTGAGGATCTCCCTGATCCACAAAAGAGTCTGAAGTGTAAACATCAGTGGAAGTAACATTAGAGGGCTTTGTGTAGGCTTATGGTGGAGAGAGGTTGGTTATTTTAAACATGTCTGTGCATGTTAATATTCTGTAATTTCCTCTAGCTCCTATAATAATAACACAACAATACGGCATTGTTTGATTCTCCCGTCCTTGCTGCAGGGACCATTTGTTCTGCTCCAGGACAGTGGGTCCTGTGCACAAGCTTGTCATTCTTCAGAGTCACTTAATGAACTGCCTTGGCTCAGCAGGGTGGAGATTGACAGGCACATTGTGTGGCTTTTGGGAGCTCTGCTCCTGCATCATTAAGGAGATGAAAGTGACACTAGACGAGGGCTGAAATTAGCAGTAGCCTCCAGCCACCACTGTGACTGGTTGGCCATTTAAAAATTACTGTACTTTATTGCTTCTTGGGCTAGAAGTAGCTACAGATGAGCCCCCAGCCCCTGCTGAGAGCAGACACATTACACGAGAGACCTTCAGCAGTGCTTGGGTTTGCACTGTGGGCTGCTGTTACATTGTGACCTGTAAGGACCAGTGTGAAAGCACAGGGAAAATTCTCTTGGAATAGAAAGGATTCTTCCTTTATAAATATGTAATTGCTGTTTCTCCCAAACTAGGGTTCAGAGACACCCCTTTGAGAGGATAGCCACTCCTTTCCAAGTGTACAGCTGGACAGCTCCACAGGCAGAGCACGCCATGGACTGTGTCCGGGCAGAGGACGCCTACACTTCCAGGCTGGGCTACGAGGAGCACATACCTGGACAGGTACTGCTCTTGCTTTGCCTGATGACACTGGCAAGACTTTTGCTGCCAGCTGTGCTGAGAACAAGCTAACTGCCAAAAAGTAACCTCTGTTATTTGTGGGAGGCTTTTGGTCATCAAGGGAAAACTTGCAGGAGTCCTTGTTCTTCACAGGGCCCTTGACTACAGGGGCCGTGCTGCTCAGGCTGCAGCTCCATGAGCGCAGAAGCGACCGAGAGGAGCAGCCTCTGCTTGGATGTTTATAAATTCCATGTCCCTCTCTGAAGAGTGCCACTGCACAGGAGGCAGACCATTCCCTCGTGCCAGTCAGGCCTGGATTGGCTCTTGTGTCTCTGAGCAGACTGCTCCAAATGCTTCAGCAGCAGCTTTCTAGCACAAAGTGGTGCAGAGCAGCAGTGGCCAGCTGTGGGCAGCACGTGCCTGCAGTGTGACCACAGCACTGGCTAATGACACCTGCACCATGCTGCCCCTTCAGTGACACTGCCCTGCACTGGCTGGGCCGATGCAAGATCTGTCCCAAACTGCAGTTGAATAAAGTCCACTCTCAATGTATGTTTGTTTCTGCTGCTAAGTCACTTCCTCTGAGCTCCACAGCAGCCTGAATTCTTGCCCCTTCCTCTCCCTTCTCTCCCAAAATACCTTGTGAAGTAGGAATGCTGCCTCACCAGCCCCTTCCCACACAATGCATTGCATCCTACAAGGCTTTCCCTCCCTCTTTCAGACCAGAGACTGGAACGAGGAGCTGCAGACCACACGGGAGCTGCCACGCAAGAACCTTCCTGAGAGGCTGCTGAGAGAACGAGCCATTTTCAAGGTAACTTTGGGATATGCAGGTAACTCCTCACACAGCCCCTTCTCTGCCTGTGTTCTGGCTCCTGGGGCTTGTATTGAAGCCACTAGCCAGGCTCACAGCAGTACAAGCCAGCAGACCTGCCTGCCTGCTGGAAGGCTATTGGGAGGAGAGAAGCAAAGGAGAAGTTTGCAGGGAGCTTTGAGAACAGGCTGCTGAGAGTGTGGGGGCCCATCCTGACCCTGCTTTCTCTCCACATGCCTCCAGGTTCACAGTGACTTCACTGCAGCAGCAACACGAGGTGCTATGGCTGTCATCGATGGCAATGTCATGGCCATCAACCCCAGCGAGGAGACCAAGATGCAGATGTTCATCTGGAACAACATTTTCTTCAGCCTGGGCTTTGACGTCCGTGACCACTACAAGGACTTTGGTGGAGACGTTGCTGCTTATGTAGCTCCTACCAATGACCTCAATGGTGTGCGGACCTACAATGCTGTGGATGTGGAAGGGCTGTACACGCTGGGGACTGTCGTGGTGGATTACAGAGGTTACAGGGTGACAGCTCAGTCTATTATTCCTGGCATCTTGGAGCGGGAGCAGGAACAGAGTGTCATCTATGGGTCAATAGACTTTGGCAAGACAGTTGTGTCACATCCCAAGTACCTGGAGCTGCTGGAGAAGACCAGCAGGCCGCTGAAGATCCAGAAGCACAAAGTTCTCAACGACAAGAATGAGGAGGTGGAGCTGTGCTCCTCAGTAGAGTGCAAAGGCATTATTGGCAACGATGGGCGTCACTACATCCTGGACCTGCTACGCACTTTCCCTCCAGATCTAAACTTCCTGCCTGTTGAAGGGGAGGAGATGCCAGAGGAGTGTAAGAAAATGGGGTTCCCCAAGCAGCACAGACACAAGCTTTGCTGTCTCCGGCAAGAGCTTGTTGATGCCTTTGTAGAACACAGGTGAGCAGAGCTCCCCCCTTCCTCCACCAGCAGCTGGTCATGGTTCAAGTCAGGACCTTGCTGCACTGTCCTGGGAACATCCCAGCAGAGCTCCCAGAAGTGAGCAGCTAATTGCCCCATTGCTTGGCTGTGTAAATGCAGTTACAGGAACTTAATTAACAAGAGGTGAGAATAGTAGGGATTTGGACAGGGGGCCAGGGAAAGAGACGGTTTTAGTGTCCAGATCTGTGATTGCTGATTCCTGTCCAAACACTGAGAAGTTCTTTCCCTCCAGGTATCCTTTCCACTTGATGGCTACGGAATGGGAAGGATTTATGCTTCTTTTTAGGGCTTTCCCAATGTCCTGAATGTTACTTTTTTTTCTAGAGGCTGGAAAAAATCCTGTGGATACTGCTGTAGGTGTGTTTGTGGTGGGATGTTTGGGTCACTTGGTGCTGGCGAGGCAGGAGAGCTCAGGGAGTGGGACACGTTCCAGATGTGTGGTGCTCTGGGATTCTGCTGTGCTGACTTGCCCTTTCCGTTTGCTGCAGGTATCTCTTATTCATGAAGCTGGCTGCGCTGCAGCTGATGCAGCAGAAAGCCAACAAGCAGGAGAACTCAGCTGCGCTGGAAAATGGTGCCTCTGCAGAGAATGGCGCCGCAGACAGCGAGAGGCCTGAGTCAGAGGATGGCAAAATAGACGACAGCGTGACGGGACTCGATCAGGTGAAGGAGCTCGCTGAGACCATCGCGTCTGACGATGGAGCAGGTACTTCATCCTCAGCACCAGCTCTGCAGGCCTGGTGGGCTGTCACTGGTGGGAGCAGCGCCAGGCTGGGGCTGGTTGGGGTGATTGATGGTGCTTAAACAGGACAAGCACTGGCTGTGCGTTGCCTGGCCTCTTTGTTAGAGCTGCTCACACCCTGATGAATGACTCGCCCCTGGGGGCAGGGTGAGTGAGGTGTCTGAATCCAGCAAGGCCACCAGCCCCTCAGCTCTTCCCTGGGAGCAAGAGCCCAGCCTGGCTGGCCTGTGGAATGCAAGGGAGTGCTGGGGCCAGGCAGAAGGCCAGCAGTGCACAGGCACCTTTGGGAACCCCAGGCTTGGATTTCTGAGTGCCTGTGCTTGGAGGTGGGGATGTCCATGGCGGTTTTGGGTCATCTTATGTGCTCTTATTCAGACTTCGCAGCCATTCTCCTTTACAATTGATTTTTTTTATAATGGATTCCTTCAGAATGTGCCATCATTGCTGTTTTTAGAAACAAAACTTTATTGAACAGCTAGTCTGTAATTTCCTGAACTCCACATTAACTTTTATTCTGTTTTTCTTCCTGCTCCAGTGGATCCCAAAAGCAGAGAAGTGATTCGGAATGCTTGCAAGGCTGTAGGCTCCATTAGTGACACGTCATTTGATATTCGGTTTAACCCAGATATTTTCTCACCAGGTATGTGTACCCAGAGCTGGGACCAGCCCTTCTGAGCGTGGCTGTGTCCAGCCAGCTGCAGACAAAAACTGCTCTGCAGCCAAGACCGTTGCTGGCTTTTGTTTGGCTGGGCGAGGTGCAGGGCTGTCTGTGAAGCACAGAGATGCAGCAGAGAGGAGCAGCAATGCATTGCAGCACTGCTGCCAAGAATCCTCCTGGGATTCTCCAGCACCCCGGCTGTGAGACCACGGGAAAAGAAGCAGAGGGAGGAAAAAAATCCCAATTCGATCCTCATGTAGTAGTTTACACAAAAAGTAACACTTGTAGTTGAATGACTGATGTTGGGACCTCAGTGAAGGGCTGGGTTTGTTTTAGTAACATTTCAGTGAGCAGTCGCAGTGCCCTTTCACATGCACACATTGGGCACAGGCATCACACATGAATTTCCATTACTTGGACCAGTACTTTTTATTGGGAAATTGAGAAGAAGCTCCCAGAATGTTTCTGGGGGTGAATACTGGGGCAATGTGCAGGCACATTGCAGGGGAAAGGCCAGACCATTGAGTTTGAACAGCCCAGCCACTGCCTGAACACAGCAGACAATTCTCTTCCCATCAAAACCTATATAATTTAAGTTTTTGAAGCATCTTTAATTCAGGAAGACAACTACACTTAATTTTTTTACCTGTTCTCACTATGTACTTTGTGTAGTTGAAGACTTGTAGAGGACTTCTTTCTGTGAGTTGCTGTGGTTGATGTTTTTTGTCTTTTCCTCTCAGGTGTTCGCTTCCCTGAGTCGAGCAAAGAGGAGGTGCAGGATCAGAAGCAGCTGCTGAAGGATGCTGCTGCGTTCCTGCTGTCGTGCCAGATCCCAGGCTTGGTAAGGAACCCAGAGCCAGCAGTGATGCTGCCCTCACAGCTTGGCTGCTCTGAGCAAGCAGTGGCACTGGTGACCTCTGGGACACCAGCTGCACCTGAGCAGCTGCAGGCTCTGGCACTGGTGGGGGACCACAGGGAACAGCATGAGCATTGCGTGCAAGGCACGAGGGGTTTTCCATTTCCCATCTTACATCATGGCACAATTTTCTCATCTCAATCTGACAAAAAAAAATTGGCACTGGTAATTAAAGCTATTGCTAAGAGTTTAGGACAATAGAGACAACATAAGTCATCCTCCCTAGCCCTGGGCATCCTTCACAGCTTATTGTTTTAGCTGACCCTGGCTGTGATTCAGTCAGTGACTAATAATTTGAAGTGAACTGGGAAATTGTTTTTACTAATAGCAGTCATTAAAAACTCCTTCTTTAAGTGTTAAGGATTCTGGATGTTACCCATGCACCTGGCCAGATAAGAAATCACAGTTTCTCCCTTCCTGGGACACTTGCTGAATCGATGGCTAATGCAGCAGTCAGAGCAGGCACTGGAACCGGCAAGGGAGAACTCATGAGCTGTAATCCAAGAGGTCCAGGAACTGTTGGTCTTGTGTAGGAGAGGGTTTTCCTTGTTGGAAAGTTTCTTCTGAACTCTAAACCCACTAATTCTGTAGTCAGCACAACCTTCAGAAGCAGCTATTCAGTCTTTAAATAAAAAAGGAAGTGAGTGAGTCAGAAAAGGGCTCAGTGATTGTTGATTTCATGGTAGTTGATACTCCAGCATATAAACCCACAACACTGCACAGGCCTGTGTGAGAGCAGGTTGCAGACCAGCTGCTGTAGCAGGTAGTCCTGTGCATATCAGAGAGGAGCTGGTGTTACTCCGTGACGTGAATTAAACAACTGTTTATCAGCACTGCAACACAACGTAACATGCAAGTGCCATTTGTCCTTATCAGCTATGTGTGCACAGCTGCACGTACTCTTTTAATTGGAAAAGGCAATTAGTGACGGTGAGGCCCTTAAAGAAGGGTCAGCCAGCTACCTGCACAAGTAGGAGTTTTGCCTCTGAGAGTGCTGCTCCTTCCCTGCTGAGACAGAGGAGTGAAACTGGCCCCAGGGGCAAGGACTTGACCCAGACTGGGCTGGCTACTGCAGGTGTCCCCCCTGCTGAGTTACCATGGTGGTCCCTGGTGTTACAGCAGGTGTTACCCACCAAGAGTCTTGTTTGGGGTCAACGCCTGCTTTCAGGGTGACCCTCAGCCCCAGGTAATGAGGTGTCTGCAGTGGCATCAGGGAACGCCTGTCCTGCCTCTTGGTGGTGTGGGTTTTTTTATTTTTTTTTATATGGAAGTTCTTTCCTTTATGTTTGTCCTCAGTAGCCAAAGTCTGTACATACCCTGCAGGTCAAGGACTGCCTGGATCACACGGTGCTCCCGATGGATGGGGCGACCTTGGCTGAGGCCATGCACCAGAGGGGCATCAACATGCGTTACCTGGGCAAAGTGATCACCTTCATCACCAAGACCCCCGGCCGTGCACAGCTGGATCACATCTTTGTAAGCAGCAGGCTTAACATCACACAGTTCAAACCACTCTGGCATCGTTTGTCCCCAGGAGATTCCCACTTGGCCAGTTGTTCTCTCTGTAAAAACAAACAGCTTCAAAAATAGGGGAGGAGGGAGGAGGACCTGTAAGTGGTGGTGGGGGTGGTTTTTTCCCAAATCCTGAATCTCTTTCATAATGTTAGGAAATTTGAGTATCTTTTGGGGTAGAGAATTTCTTCAGGGATTCCCAAATGTTACAGTAACACAGTTGGATTTTCAGCTGTGCATTTTTTAAGCCTCTAAGACGCCTCTGGGCTTTGGATCAAACTCTGGAGTGTTGTGAGTGTGGCTGCCCAGGAGCAGGCAGGGGCTGGGCTGTGGCAGCCCCTGAAGCACTGCTGGAGCTGTGCTGAGCCACACCTGTGGCTTGTGGGCACCAGGCACAGAGGTGCCAGCAGCTCCTCACTGGCTCCAGGAGGGCTGTCAAATGCTTTTGCAGTTCTGTGCTGCAGGGAGGATAGTGTATCTTCTGCAGACCTTGCTAAAAGACCATTTCAAAAGCCCAGTGTATTTTTCCATTTTCATGCCAATGGACTCAGTCTGTTCTTTATTCCTTTGGGCAGAAAATTGGAATCAGCGAATTGATCACTCGATCAGCCAAACACATCTTCAAGACGTACCTCCAGGTATGACCTGCAATCTCACCTCTTGCCTCATGTGTCCTCCCTCTAATGACTTTTTTCCACAAACAGGGCTGTTTGGGTTTCTCTTCTCATTAGGCAGTTCCTGGGGGTTGTGTGGCAATGAGAAGTACAAGCTCATTAGCACTGAAATAGGTACAGGCCTGTATGTAAGGGAAAACAAGTTCCCACTTGAAGAAAGCTTTCTCAGAGAGCAATCATTCATGCTTTTCCTCCCCAGATCCTCACTCATTATGTTGGAGGCTTTTAAAAGTGAAATCACAGCTTGTTTTCCTTGTAATACCTTCTCCTGTTAAACAGTGTTGCTTTTGCCCTTCTAAGAAGCCTTTTTAATTGGCTCAACACTAGGTATCTTTGTACCTGTTCACACACTGCCTAGCAATACACTTGGCTTGGTTCCAGTGCCAAAGTCTTCTCTGCACTCTCTGCTTTCTCTGTCCCAGGTAGCAGCCCGAAATGTAACTACACATCTCTGTGTGTAGGGATATACTTAATCCTACACTGACAGAACTCTGTCTGTGCCAGTGCCTTCCTGGCCCTCTCGTGGAAGATCCCTGTTTCTGTAGCACTGGATGTGTGTGAGGCTGGGGCTGGAGCAGGGCTGTGGGATGGCAGGTGTCTCTTACTGACTGACTCTGGTGTCTCACTGTAGGGTGTGGAGCTGTCAGGTTTATCTGCTGCCATCAGCCACTTCCTCAATTGTTTTCTGAGCTCCTTCCCAAATCCCATTGCCCATCTTCCAGCTGATGAGCTGGTCTCCAAGAAGAAGAATAAGAAAAGGAAAAACAGGAACCTTGGAAATGCTGATAACACTGCATGGGCCAGCATGACCCCTCAGGAGCTATGGAAGAATATTTGTTCAGAAGCAAAGAACTATTTTGATTTCAGTCTTGAATGGTAAGTGGGGCAGGTGACCCTGACTTGTCCCTGGATTCACCAAACTTCTGTAGCTCCTGTTCTTTAACAGGACCTCCCTTTTTGATTTGTCTTCTGTTTGAGTAAAATTTGTACCCTGAGGGACTTACACAGATCTTTAATGGAAAGAAATTGGGCAGAGAGCAGGAAGGGGGAAGTGAAATTTTGAATCAGATGGAACCTATGATGCAAAGGCAGCCATGAAAAGCAGAGGAGGAAGGGAAACCTTTCCTAAGGGTACAGAGGGATCAGAAGGTGAGAAGCAGAAGTAGTATAGTTAGAATATACTTGTCTATATGAACAGTGATTTAGGCTGAAGGGAGCTTCTGTTCCAAAAAAAAGGACAGCTGCTCCTGTACATGAGCAGAGATGGGGAACAAGGAAGGGGAACATTGTGAGTGCTAAACTGGAAGCACCAATGGAGTGGCCCAAGAGAAAAGCCATGGCTAGCTGGATAAACCAGCTTTTGGTAGTTGGGCAGTGATCATCCCCTCGTGTCAGGGACTGCTCGCTCCTCACCAAGAGCTCAGCCCAAACACCGCAGTGGGCTTTGAGAACACATGTAGGATTTCTGTAAAAGCACTGCTGTGCTCTGTAGGCTTTCACAGACCATAGCCAAACTCTGCAATGTTAGTCTTTGGTTTGAGTTAGCACCTGGCTGTACAGGGACCTGTGCCTCAGGTACCCACAATGGAGCCATGTCCTTGAGCAGAAACTCCCCTGAGAGCTGAAGCTTGTGTGTGCTTTCTGCAGTGAGAATGCTGACCAAGCAGCTGAAGTGTATAATCTACAGAAAATCACCCTGCTCCGTGAAATCTCCCTCAAAACTGGAGTCCAGGTAAGATCCACATCCTCCCTCCCTTGCCATCGTGTTCTGTACTGAGGAACATGAAGAGTAAGTGCAATGTGCTGCAGGCACAGCATGAGCCCCAAAGGGTCTTTGTGGTGTTCATGTTCATACAGATCCCAGCTCTGAGATTTCTAATCCAGTTCCCTCTTAGGGTAAACTTGCTGGCATGTCCCTTGCAAGAACAGCCTCAGTACAGTTGCACTGCCTTCTCGCTCCTCTGTGGGCTATGGGACAACAACTGGATGAGCTCTCCTGTCATGGGTTCAGTGTTGTCACCACGGTGCCATTTTGCCATGTACAGGTGGTGGTGCACACCTACATCTGACCACCTTGGAGAATTCTGTCCCAGGTCATGGTGCAGGAAATGTTTTGACTGTGAATCCACATTTAGAATTTTGCCCCTTTTCTTGCCAAGTGCCTATGAAAGTGGTAACTGTGCCCTCCACTCTTTTTGGTCCCTCCAGATCCTGCTGAAGGAGTACAACTTCGACAACAGGCACAAGCCCACTTTCACAGAAGAGGATATTCTTAACATCTTCCCTGTAGTGAAGCATGTAAACCCCAAAGCCTCCGATGCTTTCCACTTCTTCCAGAGCGGGCAAGCAAAAGTTCAGCAAGGTACAGACCCCACATGCCCCTGCCTCTCAGGATGATCACTGATAATGGGAGGAGCAGGGTGTGTGGGGCACGGCCACCAGGACATCCCTGCCAACCCCGGTTTGGTAGAGAATCCTGGTCTCCAAGACCATCTGGAACACTCTTGCTATAAAGCCACCAGCAATGAGCAAGGATGGGTCAGGGCAGTGATATCCTTCCCCCAGGGCTGTGTATTCCACTGCTGGTCTCACTGCCTATCTCAAGCAGTGTTAGGGGTTATCTTATCCATATATATATATATATATATATGGATTTACCTTCTTTTCAGGTTTCTTGAAGGAGGGCTGCGAGCTCATCAATGAAGCCTTAAACCTGTTCAACAATGTGTATGGTGCTATGCATGTAGAAATCTGTGCCTGCCTGAGGCTGCTAGCTCGGCTCAACTATATCATGGGAGATTACTCAGAGGTAAGCAGGGGCTCCGAGGGATCTCCTCAGTGCTCTCATTCCTTCCCCATGCTTGCTCAAGCTCACAGCATGGTGTGACTTGCCCTGGGTTCTCTTCTGTTCTCTTCAGGCCTTAAGCAATCAGCAGAAAGCGGTGCTAATGAGCGAGAGGGTCCTGGGCATAGAACACCCCAACACCATCCAAGAATATGTGAGTATGGGGAGCTGGGGGAGCAGCACCACCTCAGGGGTCTGGCTGCAGTCTGGGAGCCTTAGTTCATGTCTGCAGCTGGAAAACAGTTGCATTTTCGTCTCTTCTGCAGCTTTCTTTCCAGAATTCTCCACTTCATCATCTCTTAAGATCCTGCAAAGTGAAAAGCTGAGTGTGTCCTGCATGCTCACTATTTGTCCTGCTTAACCTAGGTTTCTAGTGTTTGTCTGCTGCATCTTTATTTAGATATATTAATTCTTCCTGGCTTTGGCCTTGGGCTTATGTCGAAAACAGAAAGAGGAAAGAATCCTCCCCAAAACACAGTCAGAATATGACATACGAATGCAAGTCAGGTTGGAAATATATCTGCGAGGGGTGTTAGGAGAAACTGAAATAAAACACACAGCTGTGTCCTCAGGGACACCTCAGTGGGGCTGTGCATCAGCCAGCAGACTGGACTTTTCAAAGTGGCTGAAGTCCTTCTTTAACCAGTGAGGAAGACTTTTTACTCATGTGCAGCTGAGGAAAGGAGTGGAAAGGAAAAATTAGTTTTCCTTTACATTAATGCTGGGCCCCTTCTCTTGTCCTAGATGCACCTGGCCCTGTACTGCTTTGCAAACAGCCAACTCTCGACAGCACTGAACCTGCTGTACCGTGCACGCTACCTCATGCTGTTGGTATTTGGGGAGGATCACCCAGAAATGGCACTCTTAGATGTAAGTAATTTAAGAGTCTTCGAGTTCCTAATCTCTGAGAAACCTCTTGGCCTTTAGGACGCCCACGTGATGGCTGTTAAAAACAAATGTTTAGGCAGTGCTTTTCCTCCCTGGGTTGTTACTGGTTGGTGCCATCACATGAAGGAAANTTAAGAGTCTTCGAGTTCCTAATCTCTGAGAAACCTCTTGGCCTTTAGGACGCCCACGTGATGGCTGTTAAAAACAAATGTTTAGGCAGTGCTTTTCCTCCCTGGGTTGTTACTGGTTGGTGCCATCACATGAAGGAAAAAAGTTGAGTGAGCCTCTGTGCTGAGCTCTGCACTGGATACTGCAGGTGGGGTTTAAGCACCTGTAATCCTTAGGAAAACTCCTTTGTTTATTATGTTCTTGTTGTGCTGGCATAAATTGGAGAGTTGTTACCTCCCTTGTGCCTGGATTGTTTGGGCCAAGCTCCGCTGGGGGATGATGGTCCCTGTCACGTGTCACTGCTGCAGAGACATGGCCAGGGGCTGCAGCCCTTCTGGCAGTGAGGCACCTGTGTGGTCCCGCTGTTCACAGAGCAGGAACTGTAGTGTCAGCGTGTCTTTGCCACTGCCTGCTTGGCTTCTCTGTACAGAACAACATTGGCCTGGTGCTCCATGGGGTCATGGAGTATGACCTGTCCCTCCGGTTCCTGGAGAATGCGTTGGCCATCAGCTCCAAGTACCACGGCTCCAAGTCTTTGAAGGTTGCACTGAGGTGAGGCAGGGTGGGGTACTGGGTGGGGTCACTGCTGTCAGAGCCAGCACAGTCACCCAGCGCTCGCATGGGAGGGTCTGGGCTTGACAACTGCATAGTCAGTCTTGTCCCAGAGCCAAGGTCATGGTGCACTGTCCAAGTTTGTTATTTCAAAAGATGGAGATCCGTTGTTCTTAAAGGTAATTGTGGAATCTGCTGTGATGCTGCTTGCTCAAAAAATCTGTCAAGATGACCCTGGTCCCTGTGGACTCTCAATAGAAAAATGTATGTGGGGAGTAAAGGTTGGAGAGCCTGTAAGGGAATTACACTGGGAGACAGGGACAGTGTGTTAAATGCTCTTGGTTAATTGTTCCAGCCCTGAGGGAGGGATCTTCGAGAATCATTTAGTGTGCTTTTATCCTTTGCCATAAAGTCCTGTATTTGAATAAAAACCCTGAGTGGCTTCTGTGTGTTCCCAAGGGAGCTTGGGACTGGTGACACCTGTAGGATCTGCTCCCAGTGCCCACTGCTGCAGTGCTGGATGCCTTCTGTCCTTCAATGCAGAACTGGCTCTGTCAGCCAGGCATGGCCCACTTCCAGTTCTTGCTGCCACATTGCAACCATCTGTTCTCCATCAGGCTGCAAATCAACCTGATTAAACACCTGCAAGAGCCTGCCTTGTTTTCCAGTGCCTGATGAATGTGCAGGCTCCAGAGAGTCTTCCGCTGTCCCTCAGTGGCACTGGGGTGCTTGGAGAGACCCATCCCCTCCCACAGAGAAACACTGCCAGACGGAGCAATTTCTTTTTCATTCCAGAAGCACCAAGGCCAACAGTCCAAGGCAACTCAGCTCTCCCAGCTGGCAAGAGCCCAGGGGACTCAGGTCTGGCTCTGCCTGAGGGCTTAGGGCTGCAGGCTTCCTCTCCAGTTAATAAATCCAGCCCCAAGGTATTCCCATGGATGTGCCTCTCCCTTTGGTCCATTGCTGTGGCCTTCAGCTTTCCTGGATGCAGGATGAAAGAAGCCCAGCTCAGTCTTTACCTCTGTAGGTCACTTCTCAGCATTCCAACTAAAATTCAACCTAGTGAGTGTAGTATTTCAATCCTCAGCTGGGCTGGGAAGAAGTAACTGAGGGTGCGGCATTCAGTCTCCTTTGACACTCATGTTAAAGGTTCCAGCCCAGACCCTGTGGCAGATGGCACAGTCACACTCGCTGCAGCACAGAAATGTTTCTTCTTCAGAGAAGCGACTTAACCCTTTTCCTTCCCTCAGCCACCACTTGGTTGCCCGAGTGTACGAGAGCAAAGCAGAGTTCCGGTCGGCTCTGCAGCACGAGAAGGAAGGCTACACCATCTACAAGAATCAGGTGATGAGTGGCCCCACTGTGTGCTTGTGAGCTGTCACTGCAGGGCCAGAACTGAACAGTTCCACTGCAAACCAGTGCCCAGCCTGGGCCTTGGGGAGGCCTTTCCTACAAACAGCTCTGAGCGGATGCCAGGGAGTCCTTGTAGGGCCAGGGCAGAATGGCTGCCCTGTGCAGTAACTGCCCACTGCTATGCCAGGAGTCTTTGCTCAGCTTCCCGAGCTCTACCCATGGCTGGACAAGCACTTCTGTCATGGCACGGTCCCATGTTCTGGTGGGGCTTGGAAACAACAGGTCTCTTCTTCCCATGTTTTGCACCACTAGTCTTTAAATACCAGGTTCAAACTGGTTTGGTAGTGAGCTCTCAGCCCAGCTGCTGCTCAGTGAAACTCCTGCCCCAGCCCGGGGCTGTCTGAGCACGTCTGCGGCTGCACGCGGTGACTCAGCTGAGCTGGCTGAGGGCACAGCCCAGTGTGGGGAATGCTGGAATACTGGTCCAGGTGGGGGGGATGCTAGGATGCTGCTCCTGGAAGAAGAGCCCAGTGCAGAGAATGCTGCTCACCCAGCAAATATGCTCCCACTTGATGAAAATGTGAAATGTTGATGAAAAGGCTCGCAGAGGAACTGTTTTCCTGGTTTTTGATTGCCAAGGCAGGTAAAATTCATTTCACTGAGTTCCTGTAGGGATGCTGAGCTGGCAGCACCCAGGTGTGTTCCCTGGGTTGGGTGCTGCTCTCACTTGTGATGTTGAACCTTTTTTTTTTCCATTTCCCATCAGCTCGGTGAACACCATGAAAAGACCAAAGAGAGCTCCGAGTACTTGAAATACCTGACACAGCAAGCGGTCGCTCTGCAGCGCACAATGAACGAGATCTACAAGAACGGCTCCAATGCCAACATCATGCCACTGAAGGTAACCCCGAGCCCTGGGGATGGTGCTGTGCCAGCAGCAAGTTGTGTCCAGCTGCTCCTGAGGGACATGGCCTGTCAGGAGTGGGTGGTGGTTGTCCCTTCCCAGGCAGAAGCCCTTGCTCGGGCAGTGGCTCAGACACAGTGTGGTGCCATCTGTGTGGACGGAGCACAGCGTTGCAGGGCGCCTGGGGAAGCAGTGGGGTACAGGGACAGCTCCTGGGATGAGAGCCTGGCACACCTGCACACAACCCTGCCCTGCTGCTGACTCACTGCCAGGCAGCAGGTTGCTCAACCCAGAAGTACTTCAGTTTCCTCATCCTCAAAAATGCTCTCATCTTTTACCAGATGCTTTGTTCTCCTTCCAGGGATGTTGTGGCTGGGGAGGCTGGGCAGGGAGCACAGACGGGCTGTCTTACCTTACATGGAGCAGCAACGACTGGCCCTCCTGGGCCAAACCCAGCTGCTCCTGCCTGCCTCCACACCTGGCAGAGTACTCAGCCTGAGCCATGGGCGCTCTCCCTGCCGGGCTGTACCGCAGCAGATTGGGAAAGAGGGTTCCAGCTGCAGGGAGGACAGAGTGGGACAGTGCTCTGTGTGGGTGTTCTCCCTGTGGAGAACTGCAAACAGACCTGAGGAGTTCATGGCAATGAAGGGTGCACAAAGACCTTGAATCAAATAAAAGTCAGGGAACTGTGGCCAGTGAAGAGGCTCAAACCCATAAAAACAGCACTAAAGGGTTTACCCTTGTTAAAATACTTGAAGGAGGGTAGAAAACCCAACACATTTTGGAACTGGAACTGCAATGTATTTAACTGAAGTCCTGCAGGGTTCAGCAGGAGATCCCTGCAGGGACTGGTTGGAAGCTCTAGATGGTGCTTTCCAGCTTACAGATATACAGAGGTAGATAATGCAAATGATGCCATTTTCTCAACCTTTGGTAAAGGGACTTGCTTAGCAGTTCAGAGTCCTCTCTAGGTTCTGACTCCTAAAACTTCTTTTCCCTTGTGATGTAGTTCACAGCTCCCAGTATGGCCAGTGTCCTGGAGCAGCTGAACATTATCAATGGAATTCTCTTCATTCCACTAAGGTACAGTGATTCTTCTGGGTTACACCTTTAGAAATCAAGTCTATATTGTCTTAATTCGCAAGAGAGAAGAACCAGCTCCCCAGGATTTCAGATTACTTTTTTTTTAATTATTATGGATTATCTTTTACAATCCTAGTTGAAAATTTGATTGGGATGATGGTGGAAAGAGATGACCTGAGCCAAGTCTGTTGTTCTAAGGCTGTAAATAATGATTGGTGGTAAAAAGGCAGCATCAGCAGCTGGCGGCTGCTGAGCCATCAGTGAGATGAACCCCCTGCTCTGCCCCAGCCCCACTGAGGCAGCAGATCCTGGTGCCTCTTTGTTCAAACCCAGCAAGCTATCTGGGCCCTGGCTATGCTCAGGCATGGCTGAACTGTGGGCGAGGGAGGTGCAAGGAGTGTTTCTCCCGTTGAACATGACCTTGTTCTGGTGCTTCACCATTCCCACGGCCAGTCTAATGTGTGCTCCCCCTTCCTGTTTTCCCCTTCAGCCAAAAAGACTTGGAGAACCTTAAAGCCGAGGTGCAGCGACGCCAGCAGCTCCAGGAAAGCATGAAAAGTGGGGAACAGCTGGAAGCAGAGGACAAAGCTGTGGAGGAGAAAGAGGCTGAGCCGAGCATGCCTTCCACTGCAATCCCCTTAACACAGAGCTCTGCTTAACGTGTACCTCGCTTTAAAAAAAAAAAAAAAAAAAAAAAAAGTTTAAACCACCCTTTTCTGAATCTGGCCCAGGGCCTTAGCTGCCCTTGGAGCAGCTCCTCCTTTTTGACAATGTTATTGCACTGGTACAATTAATACACAATGCAAAGAACTAATCTGAGCAATGTAATCTGTCTGCCCAAGCTTGTGTCTGCCACGCGAGGGGAAGTGGCCGGAGGCAGCACAGACCCGTCCTGGCGCGCGGGGCCCTCCTGCCGTGTGTGTGTCCGTGTCGTGTGTGTGCGCAGCAGTTATTTCTACTTTGTACATATGAATTCCAAATGAACTGTCTGGAGGAATGTAACATTTCTCAGGTCATTTTTATGTTGACTAAGGACACTGCTTTGCTAAACCAGTAAAGAACCAGCCCCATCACTGCTTCACGTTCTTGTAAAACGTGGATTCCAAGCCAAAAGATTGATTCCCCCCCAGTCACTATTCGAGATTGTGCTAAAACAGCCATATTTGTGTTGCTGAGATGACTGAAGCTTGTGATATGTGGAAGTGGGGGATGTACAGCATTTTCTACATCAGGATATAGCCATGGGATTCCTTTAACCATTTTTTCTATATTTCGTTGGCAGTTTGGCAATTCAGTGGGGTTTTGTAACATTCACATTCTAATTTTCAAGGTAAAGATATAGATAAATATATATATATAGATATATATATATATGATATTCACCGTTCCACCTCTGCTCTGCTTGCAGCTGAGTAACTTGGGATACTGTATCCAAAGAGTGAGGGCTTGATCTTTAAAAAAGCGCACAAACTTCCATTGCAGTGGAAACCCCAGTGCCTCAGAGAGGTGGCAATGCAGCAAATGAGGGCTGAGATAAGAGGAGAGAGAAGGGAATCACAGCTCTATTTAAGGGTGGGGGAGAGGAGAGGAAAATTCAGAAATAGAGACCTGGTGTCATTTGCAACTGCAGCTGTTGACACAGAGCTGAGGGCCCTGAACCTGACAGAATCACAACCAGGAAGTACCAGGTTTTGGGGAAGGGGTTTAAATAAAAACCGAAGTTCCCCCAGCACTGAAACCTCTGGCAAATACCTTTGTCTCTGGTGTTTCTGCACACCGGTTTTGGGCCTGGCGCTAGGAGCTGCCATTGCTGGCAATGGACGGTACTGAATGGCAAGTGCCACTAAAGAAATCCTCCTGTCCCCTCCCCTCCCACGCACATCCTGTGGGGTTGTCACTGTCCTCAAGCAGGTAAGATGTGGCTGCTGCAGGCCCTGGGATGCCGACAGAGTTGAATGTCCTGTTTTCCAAGCAGATCAAGCTGTAGAAGGGTGGGCTGGCTGCAGCCCCGCGCTGCCGGCGCCCAGCCTCTCCCTCCCTCGCATTGTCTGTCCTGGATCGTGCCCCGTGCTAATCCGCGCTGCTTCTTTTACTGACCCTTGGAGCCAAGTGCTGTCCCTGTGCTCTGTACCCTCCATTTCCTGTCTGATCCTACAGGTATTTGTAAGTGGGGGTGGGCCAGGGGGAAGGAGGGAGCAGCCTCTGAAGTGTTGGAGGCAACAAAGCAGTCTTCGCTGCACATGAACTTGCTCCTATTAGAAAAATTCTGAATTTCCTGGAAAGCAATCAATAAATGACTACAGTGCATCTTTCCTACAAGATTTTTCTTTTACTAGTGTCTTACAGTTCATTAAAAGCTTTTTAAACTCTTCCAGGTATTTTTTTGGTTTCTTTATTGTTTGGTGCAAAGTGTTGGTACCAGCACTGGAGCCACCACTCCTGTTCCTTTGAGCAGGAGTTGGGGGGAGAGAACAGGACCAGCTGACCTGGAGGCTTTAAAACCTGTAAATCAGTACCAGAGTCACAACCCCAGCCTCTGCTGTCAGAGTCCAACTGTGCTCAGGGAGAGGAGTCACTCTGCCCTCTCATCCCCAGGGAGATGTGGGAGCAGGGACACAGCTTTGGGGATGTTGTACTCATTTGAATTGAAGCTGAAAGACACAAGTCCTGGCTACTGAGCCTCCACAGCAAAGCAGCTCCAAGGGCAATGCAGGCTGGTAAATAACTGCATTTACCACCATCTGTCTGTACCTCACTACCTCTTTTGGGTTCCAGGGGTTCTCGTTACTCTGTTGACAAGTTCTTAAACACAAGTGTAAAAACTGATTCAAATGAGCCCTGGGACCCAGCTGGGCTGGAGGCAGGCAGGTACTCAACTGGTCCACTGAAAAATGTTTCGGTGCCCATCAGTGCTGTTTTGGGACTGGAAATGGCTGGCCCAAACCAATCTCACACCTACAGAGCTGCTGTCAGCACAGCACTTGCTGCACGAGCAACAACTCATCAAGCTAAGGGGGGAAATTAAATTTAACTGCCCATACTGTTCTGGGCAACTCACACCAGAACCTGCCTTGCACTCCCTGTGAGAAACTCACTACTGGCGAACATACGAGGCTTTTGTTTCAACCCTCACCCCAAAAACCACCTCTGTGCCACCGTGTCACCCCATCTGGGATAGCCCATGCACACATTGGCTCTGGCAGAGCCCAGACTTTTTTCCCAAATGCAAGTGGGTCTCCTCCAAATGTCCATCCCATGTCTGTTCCCACTGCATAAAGAACCACCCTGCCAGTTGGTTCCATAGACCTCAGCTGGCGGGAGTGCCTGTTCATTCTCTCCCCACATCCACCTCACGAGCACATCTGTGCTCTTCCATTATGAAGACGTGCTCATTCCAGTTCCGGCCACTGACCCATCTCTAAACAGTACTTGAGGCAATTAGGGCCACATCACAGGGAAAAATTAAACCAAACCACACAAGACACACAAGATGCCATTAGGCACAAGACACTAACAGCAGAACAGATGTTGCCAGAATCACCCAGTGATTCAGCTTTCCTGCTACCCAGCTCCCCTGTGCTCCCAGGACCCACGGCCACGCTCAGCCACCGCCCTCAACAGCTCCAACACCGAGCGAGGAGCAGTGAAAGGCAGCTCCTGTCAGGGCTGCCGTACAGAGAGAGGGTCAAGGTAAGAGGACAATCCTACCCTACCCAACCCAACCCAACCAGGGCTGGCCTGTGCCAGGCGCAGGGACAAGGCTCTCCTGCACACCTGTGAGACCAGCTTAGTGCACCGGATCATTTCCTGCAGCACCTCATTGCACCAGATCAACCAACAAAACCTCTCACTACTCCAGCTGCCATGAAGCAGCTCAAAACCACTTCCTGCAGCCTCAGGTGAGGACAAGTTCTATTAAAATCACAGCAAGGGCAAAGCAGGTGGGAGCAAAGTCTGAGGGTGAAACACCAATAGCTTTTTTCAAAATAGTTTTAATTCTTGCATCCAAGGAAACAAAACCACATCTAGTTTTATATGCATTTAATAGTTTACCAATTGGTACAATAAGATTTTTTTAATATGCAGAAAACATGAATAAATTTTGTTTTACACAGTCTGAGAGCAACAAATCTTACTGTAAAACACAGAGCAGTATTATATACATTCCTTTACCGATTTTGTTTTAATTGTGTCAATAGCTTCAGTTAACTCCTACAGCCTGGGAACTGTTCTCTCCAATTGCAACCTCTACCAGCGCTCGAACAAACATCTGACATTTGCCTTCACGTCAATGTCGGGATCGACTCTAAAGCGTGAGGATTTTGCTAACTTCTCTTCAGAATGAACTCGGGGAAGCCTGAGGGACAGGCAGGACAGGAAAGCAGCTACTTACATGACACAGTGGAAGGATAAAAAGGCCAGTTAACGCCAGTTGTGACTTGCAAATCCAACGCGAACCCCCCGCTCCCCCCCGTCCATCCCACCCCTCTATGCACGTGCTCTTGCTACAGGACTCTCGGTATTGATTTAATACACGGACGTTATATACAGCTGGACACAACAGCTCACTCCAAGGGTGCTTTTCCTTCACTCAACTCAGCATTTGCAATATTCAAATCATTAAAGGATTACCAAGCCACCACTGTCTACGAAAACAAAGTACTTTTGCTTTTAAACAGCTCTCAGGGGAGTCAGGAGCTGTCTAAGAGTGATTTCTCAGGCAGTTCACATGGACAGGAAGAGGCAGAGGAGAGGCAGGGACCCCATGCCCACAGTCCCCACTCACGACCAACCAGGGATTGTTTTCCTTTCCTCAGTGCCCTGGGCACACATTGGTCACACCACACACAAAAGCAGGATGGGTTTGTTTCACCTTCTAAAGTGCAAGATGGTATAAAACATCAACTTCCAGCTTCTATCTAACCCACAGAAAATGGTGCACTTTCTGGCCCACGTGGCATGGCCCAGGCTAGGCTACACCCAGGGAGCTGCAGTGGCTCTGTAACAGGGCAGAGCTGGGTCCTGGCAGTGCTGCCAGGTTTAGTCAGGAAGTGCCAAAGCACCAGTGAACCTCTCGCCCCCTCCAATGCATTTAGTTCATTATTGACCCAGTAACCTCACTGTTGCAGTTCTGATCACAGCAAAGGCACAGCACAAGCTGACAGTAACAGTGGGAACAGTTCCACAGCATGTCCCAGAGTGTCCCCCTCACTCCCACGCCTGTGGTGTGGCTCCCTTCCAACCAGGGCTTCAGCTTTGGTCCGGTCAGGACCATCCCTGAGATCATTCCCTGCTGCCCCAGAAGGCTCACTCTGCACAGCAGCAGTGTTGAGTCTCACACAGCAGTGATGCTGCTGCCAGCACTGGGGCTGGGTGTCCTAGTGAATGCTTCTTGACTACAGGGAAAAAATGCAGTAGACAACTTCCACATCACAGGTACCTTTAATTTCTCATTCAGGTTTGAGTTATGTACATGAGGGTGACTTACTTTAGACTTAAATAAAGTTTCTAGGTCCTACCAGGAATTAAACAGATGTTATTACTTTACAGTTGCAGATGCATGGAGGGTTTTAAGATGCACTACTTGTATATCTGGAATTCTCCAATAGGACAAAAAGCAGCAAATTTTTCCAGTCCAAGCAGCTAACGAACAAAACAGACTTTATTCGTGCATGCTTATGCAGCAACACACACTGAGAATGACAGAAACCACTGGATTTAAGAGATTAGCCTGGATCTTAAACTGGCTCTGAAAACCCCCACATCAGAACCCCACTTTCTCCACTGCTTCCCACAGGATCCCATACCCCAACCCAGCTCATCCCACACAACAACGGGTCCTTCTGGGCCGACTGTGGAAGTTTCCCCCTCACCAGGTGCAGTGTGTTTGTGCTCCAGCCCACCCTGTGCTGGTCAGGGACTTTCAGCTTTAAAAGGGACATTTTAAAAGCCATGGATTAAACCAAAGGAATAAAATAAAGCACAAATTCACCTGTTAAAACATCAGCCTGGTACTTCATTGTATTGTCAATTTCAAAGTTGATTTTTAAAAAGACCTGGTTAGTTTGATAAGTATTGTAATTCTTCGTTATCTACAATGGAATCTGTCACAAAAATGCTGATTAAAATATTAATTTATAATATTTTCATTCATTTCAGATCAAAATATGTAACTTCAGGGATATGCAAATTAAAAATTGTGTACACCAAACAACATAAATACTAATAACTGAGTTGGGCTGGTTTTGCTGATAGGATTTAGTTTAAATGTTTAGCATCATTCCCACAGATGGGTGTGGGCTTTGTTCATGGCATCCTTCTTTTAGAAGCCTGCATGGATCTGACCTGCCATTGTCAACTGATCCTCAAGATACTTAGTGCTTCCTTTAAAGCATTTCAGTGCTGCAGCCCAAGGTTTTTATCCACTTGCAAACCCCAGGACGTTTTTACTGGAGTCACATTGCCAAGGTGAGGATCACCTCATTGTCCAAGGAGGCACTAAGGAAACCAAGAAACTTTTGTATACCCCAATTTCCTGCCAGTGAATGAGGGAAATGTCCTTTGATCCTGCTATGTAATAGGGATTGCACATCTCTAACAAACATGGAAAGCAAACAGCAAGGTGGACCATGGCAGTCATTTGGGAGAGGAAGCTCTACTGGAAACTGGATCACTAAACTCTAGTGGGATGGACAACTCCTCCTGGAAGTTTGTCTAGAATAGGAAAAACCAAACAAAAAACCATTTAAACTTAGTTTAACAGCACAGCTTAACCATTGAATGACCAAATAAAAAATAAATACATTTATCACATCAGCTGCGACTAAGATTTGTTGTCTTATTTCAGGTTTGCAGTCAGTTCTATAAATATACCAACCCTTGCGTGATAGGAGGCCAAAACAAGTGTTTTCTGTTGATTTGGCAAATGTTTCATGACAAATATTCCAGAGTTTAATTAATTTCCATTAATTACATACAAGGTTCAGAAGATTCTGAATTGCAGCCTTATTATCTAGTATTCTTAGAGAAGATTTATTAAGCACACTTAAGTGATGTTACATAGATACACATTTCTGAAAAAGCCCTACAAAACTTTTCCCAAATGAGGTCACCAATTCAGGCACCAACAGACAGCAGAAAGAAAAACAGGTATAATTATCCGACATAACGACACTGTCAACTATTCAGTTAAGTGCCCTATTCCAATCATCCACTTCTGCCTTCTCAGGTCTGATGTGACCAATGCCAGCCCATGTTCTTAAACCTATGGTACTTCTAGACAACGTATGTAAATTTACAGTATACAATTTGGATTCACCATGCATGAATACTTTGTGTGTAACATTTAATAAGCTCAATCTACATCCAGAATAATTTACATGAAAGGACAATATTTATTTAAACAGAGCTCAATGGGTAACCATGGTATCTGAGTGCATCCAGAGGAAAAGGGGTCACTGTGAACTCCATCAGCGGCACTCCCACACTTTTACTGTTTGATCTACACTCCCAGTCACCACGTACGGGGCTGTCTTGTGGAAATCTGCCAGGAGACAAAAGCTCACGTTACCAATGAACCCAGAACTTCAACATTTCCTACTCTCACTGAATGGCACTGCTTTTTCAAAACAATTCTACCAGCTCAAAGGCTACATTCCGAAGCTCCTGGCTGTACTTTCGTAGCCAAATTCTCTCATGCTGTTACCAAGACCTGTTACATGAACCGGGAATGTCCAGGAATTCCAAGTAACTCTTTTCTGACCGTTGTGCACACCCTTCTTTTCCTTTTGCTGGACAAGCACTGACACTAGAGCCCTCCCCAGGTGCCTGCATGCTCTGGTGACAGGATCAAGAACTCCCTGTCAGTTAACATCCTTATCCACGTGCAACACTGGCAGCAGAAGTGGAAAAATCCAGCACACTCCAACTCTACAACTCACATGGGTGGGCGGTTTGACTAGAAATTAGAGTTAATTTCTAGTTAATTTCTTCTACACAGAGAACACAAGGCGCCACTAGAGCTCCAAGGTGAATGCCAGCCCGGTGCCCAGCTGCAGGCAGTGGGGAAGCAGCAGCTCTGGCACAGGAGCAATACATACCCAAAGAGGTAACAAAGTGTTCGTGCGCGTTGAGGGTTTTCATGCATCGCTTGTTCTTGAAGTCCCAGACACGGAGAGTCTTGTCATCAGCACAGCTCAAAATAAACTTTCCCCCAGAATGGAACAGGACGCCACGTACCCAGTTATCATGGCCCACCTTGTGCACAAGGAGAGATCAGTGAGCAGGCTGAGAGCTGAGCATCCCACACCTCACACTATGGCACACTGGGGGACCCCTGCCTGGCCCTGAAAGGACAGCACTGAGCTCCTGAAACCTCGCAGAACTCACAGCTTATCTCCAGTTTCTATTATTACACCTCTATCAGTTCTCCCAACAATGCAAGTTCCTGTACTTGAAGGCAAACAAACAGCAGTCTTCATGTGATCTGCACTGATTCTGCTCTCCACCCCAGCACCACCACCCAGTCCAGCCAGAATCTGAGCTGGGAACAGCAGGCTCTGGCCTGCAGGAAGTCCCACACGTGGCAACAACATGATATTTCACAGAGGACAAAATTCAGATCACTACCAGCATTTCTGTAAACAAATCAAGCTACTCATCACAGAACCTACACCACACTACTGTATTCACACTATGGTTTTGGAGATTGTCAGTATTTCTTAGCAACAACAAGATCTGAACCACAGAAGCCATTAAAATTGTATTTCCAGCAACTCTGGCTTCTCTTGAAAACATGACATGCAAGATAATACATTTCATTAAAACTGGTTGTACACATGCAGCTATGAGTACCAGAAAAAACACCAATGGACTTACAAGTGTCATAAGGCACATGCCAGTGCTAATGTCCCACATCTTAATGGTCTTGTCTCTGGATCCAGACAGCAGAAAAGGCCCAGGCTTGCCACTCTTCTTAGTCTACAGAAAATTATGGTTTAAGTTATGGCATACATAGGATGGAAGCGGGAAGAGGAGCAATGAAGCAGATCCCTTCCCAGTGATATTGCTTAGCACCAAAATCAGATCACACAACAGCTTACAGTGAGTAAACCCACACTGACAAAGCTGGGTCACAGGCACTGATACTAATGCTAGAAGAATTACACAATCTGTTAAAAGAAATGGTTGTTTGTCCTGCTGATTCCACAAGCCAAGTAACACTTTCAATACACACTTGCCTACTGCAAGACACCCTCTGTTAACAGCAGACACAGCTCAAGTGCCACATCTCAGGACAAACAAGGATGTAACTCACACATACCTCTGTGTTCACATTCTTCATAAAATGCAATGAAGCAGGGTTAGGAATTTCTGTAAACTTCCTACTCTGAAGTGATTTCTGTGTGTGTCCATGCACGGTGTTGCCACCTGCCGAGCTCTCACCTGCCCCAGGTGTGCAGGGAAGGTGCTCCGGTGCGGGCTGTGCCCGATCCCACCAGCAGGGGGCAGGGGAGGCCCCACTGCACAGCCCACACGGGCACAGGAAGTGACAAACGGACTTTCGTTTTAATTACTTATAATTAAAAGATTTTAAGGATCTTTTAGACATCCAAGTAAAATTTGACTGAAATAACCTGTAAAAGCCATCACTAGACAAGTCTCTTTGTTTTGTGTGGCTATTTTTCCCCTGAGGTGCCCATGGCCTTTGGAGGCGGAGAGCAAAACAGCAATGCCAGGTGGGGGAGTTGACTACAAACTGGAGTTAATTTCTAGTTCCTTTCTTCTACACTTGAACATCCTCAGAATGAAATTTCTTCCGGCCTTTAGCAAGCGTTTCTTGAGGCTCACTAGAAGAGGTATCTGTGATCATACAAACTGGGACTCATTTCAGTTAAGGAATGCTTTCTCCCATCAGTAGCTGTACAGTAAAACAGCAGTGGGTGCTTGACTCCTCGGGAGCACACTGCACCCAAGGCAGCTTCATTCTGCATTCCTCACTGGCTCCTTCCCCCCTCTACCTTCCAACTGCTAAGCATCCTTATAATCCTCACATTCTGCCAGAGAAGCTGCTTTACACATTTCTTTGCTGCAATACAAGACAGGGGTGCCACTCTCACCCCTCCCTGAACAGAGCATCTCTCCGAAGTTCACCTTCACTAGTGAAAAGAGTGAGGTCCTAAACACAAAAGGTGGATCATGGGAAGCCAGGACGGGGGTTAGCTGCACACCAAGATACTCAGACAAAAGCACTCATACACCTGCTGTACCTGCCAGGCCCTTTGAGCCCAAAGCTCAGTGGCTGTCAGTGCTACACAGAGCACGGACAAAGATCTCCCCGTGCGTGCTTGCATAACACCCCGGGAATGTTACCTCTGATCCTGTAGCTTCTGATATGGTGGAGTAGGAGCTCTCGGGAGCCCAGGAAATGCACTCTACCACATGCTCATGCTCTCGGAGCTCAGCTTTGCATTCCTTTGTCGCTACCACCCACACGCGCACCGTCTGGTCATTGGAGCAGCTGGCAATCAAGGTGCCGTCCTGGTTGGGCCGCACCATGCGCACCCATTCTCTGTGCCCCGTGAAAGTCTTCACGCAGTAACTGTGCAAAAAAACACCAGCACTCAACCACTGGGGCAACAGCCCTCTGCACGTGCCTTGGAGATCTGAGGACACTTAACCTGCTTTCAGTGGTTAAGATAAAATACTTTAGTGCACACATGTTCATCCTGGCAGATGATGGAGCACGCCATATACAGTTCGTGGAAAGGACGATGACATGACGGCGACAGCTGAGAACTAGCAAAAAATTGTTAAGGCAAAAAGCAGGAAACTTGGGAGAAAATGAAGTAGACATGACTACTTGCATTAAACAGGTATTTTAAGAACAAGTAGAGATTTACAGGTCATTTAGGTATTAGAGAGAGAACTGATAAATGAAACAAGCAAGACAAAAAAAAACCAGGAGACACTTTGATTTGTGTCAAGAAAGGTAACAGATACTCCCTTTAAACTCATGGCTAACCAGTGAATTTATTTTCCTAGTTGGTCATGAGCTGGAGATCTACCCTCATAGCTTCCAGAAAGACAAAAACAGTTACCTTAGATTAGTCAGTATTAACATCTAAACCCCTTTGCCTAATGATTGAGGCAGAATCCTTCAATGAATTACTCTAAACAACACAATATCATTTCTCAACTCAAATAGTGCCTGCTGACATTCAGGTTGCTGTGTCCCATTTCTACACACAGTGGTTTCTCATTGCTTTTGTTCTGGTGCTGTTTGCTCACAAGTGCACTTACCCTGTCTGGACTTCCCACATTTTGATAGTTTTATCCCTTGAGGCAGAAACTATATGATCTCCGTTAGGCATGATGGCTACTGAAGAAACGTTATGATCGTGACCTAAAAACAAAATAAAACCTTTATTAAGTGGCACTGGCAGAGCTTTCACAGAGCACACAGGACTTGCCTTTTTTTTAATCTTGGTCAAGTAGCTACAGCAGCAGTGTGTGTTTTATGGAGTAATCTTTACATGTAAACTTGATGTTTTATGAAATAATCATCTGCATTTTTAGAACCCACACAGTCCAGACACTGAGCATCCTTAAAGGACATCCTTTCTGTATACTTGTGTATATCTATGGGTGGGTGTTTATTTTTTTAAGTCTCAAACATTCTCTATTTCTACTAGCCATTTCTAAAAGATGATCTGAAAAGCAAGAGAAAAGCTCTTACATAAGACTATTAAAAATTTGCTGTCAATATTAGAGTTTTATAGCTGTGGTTGCACTTTCTCATTTTTCCTATGGTTTTCAAACCCAGTGCAAAGCGAACATTCCCATGTGATCAAACACATGCAGCCAAACCCCGCATGGAGCAGCCACAACTCCTCTGGCACTGACTCCTCCCTTCCTGTAGCCCTGCATCAGGAACACAGAGGGCTGAAGGAAGGAATCGTTCACTGATTTGAAGGCAGTTTTATTGTCTAGCAAGCATTTAATATTTAGAGCTGAAACCCCTCTAACTGTCATTTTATTTCATATCATTACGGGATGCTTCCCACACCATCACGCATAGTAGATTTCAGATGCTATTTCATTCCATAAACACTGCATGTATCCCCTATATTACAGAGCACTCAAAGCATCAACTTACATCCCCCCTTTTTTGTTAGGAAAATACTCTGGTCTATAACCCCTCTCCTCATCAGCATTTCTCGTGGATTTAAAAAAAAAAAAAAAAAAATCTCTTCACTTTACAGACTGTTAAATCAATCCCTTTATACCTTACCATGCATAGTTCTGATGCACTCAAAGCCCTGGAAATCCCATAGCTTAATGGTCATATCAGCAGAACAGGAGGCCAAGAGTTTGCCAGTGTGGTCAAAAGAAATATCTTGCACAGAGTCTGTGTGCCCCTTCAGGGTTCGCTCAAAGTCTCCTGTCTCATAATCCCACACCTGACAAGGGAACAGACAACCTGTTAGCAGCAGCCCATTACTCTTTGTATTCTCCAGCCTCACATTTGCACTCTGCAGGCCAGTCTGGCACCTTGTTCAATAATTAATCAAGCAAGAGACAGACAGCCCTAAAAAGCTTAACAGTAGAGAAAAATAAATTTCTTTTTACGTGATTTTGTTACTTATAAATTAAATTAACTCATTCATTTTGAAAACTGTTTTTCAGCTAACTTTAAGCATTATAAACCCAGCAGGAGAACAAGCTCCATTGTACCGATGTCACCTATTCCACAGCCAGTTGTCTGGAGCACACACATACCTTTATTGTGGCATCCTCTGAAGCAGAGACCATAACACTGAAAACTGGATGGAAAATGACTCGAGTGACAGGACTTCTGTGCCCACTCAACGCATACTTCTCTGGAGGACGCGGGATCCACTCCTTAGGGTCTCGTTTCTGACCAAGAGGTCCACCTGATGTAAATTCTTCCTTAGCTTCATTCAGCTTCGATTCTAATTCCATTACCTAAGTGTATGAATTTTAAGGAGACCTTTCATTTCTGGTTTTATACAGGATCTAATTCACCTCCTTGCATTAGTAATCCAAATAACAACTGACTCCAAAACTCACAGTAAAGCAAAGATTGCATGGACCAAAACTGATTACCAAAATTCAGTAGCACTGGTTTTAAAATTCAAACTTAAATTAATCATTTATCGTTTATTCTTTAATAATTTATAGTTAATTCTTAATATTTTAGTCATTAATAATTTATTCTTTTCAAATTCTCAAATATTTTCACAGGAAAAAAAGTTCTAAAAAACCCCCTTTGCTCACACACTGTACAAATACATCTGAATTACTATTGTGCCAAACTACCAAAGAAGGTTGTGCTTACAAAAAGGAATGCTACTGCTGCAAGAATTCTGTGTCCTGTTGGAGCTAGCACACACATTAACCAACAACAGAAACACTGGAGGGCTAATAAACCCTCGCTGTATTAACCTGCACAAGGGATAGGACTTCATTGTTAACACACTGATTTTAGGGGTATTTTTGCTTTTAATACACTCTTGAGCCATTGAAGCATGACTAAAAAGAGTTTTGTACTCTCCACTTGCAGCACAATCCCCCACTGGAATGCACAGGAGCTAATGGCTCCTTCCCTCTAGGGCCATGGCCAGAGACAACAGGCAGCACTGATTTTTCCTCTGTCCGAGGCCCGCCTGACCCTCTGCACGCAGCAATTCCATTTCCCTACTCACCAGCTGCCTCAAGGCACCTCCTGCCTCTCCAGCTTCAGGACTGCACATGTGTGTTCAGTGCTGACTGCTTTCTGTGCTAACTTTTTATACATGTACAACTACCAGATCTCTACTTACCTTCTTTTGTAATCTTATAACAGATGTCCATTTTTTTTCCAGAAGTCCAGCATACTTCTTATCTAATTCTTCATTCTGAGAAGAAGCATTTAAAGAAAGAGGAAGAAAAGCAACACAGAGAAACATCAGAGACGCAGAAGTAACTAAATGCTGCACTTTCTTTCCATTACAAAATTACAGTCTCATGCTACAATGATCCTAAATGAGATGAAGGTAACAGGCATCAGAAAATAACCATGCCAAGGCTTACTCCACGGAAGATAAAAGCTCTGAGGACTGGCTACCTTGGTCAGAAACAGATGTTAATCTACTACTATAGGGGGGCAGTTGTAAAAGCTGGAGTTATCTCCATGAACAAACCATACAAAAATTAAATCTCTCTTCCTAGAGCTACATATCAATCCTTCCAATTTACTCAATAATTTCAGCCTTTACCTTTTTTTTTTCCCTTTTAGTATAGCCCACTCCAATTCAGATTTTCTTGCATAAAAGTCGTGAAACTTTTAGCAACTGCATTTCCTCTTTCCCTCAGGACCATCTAACCTATTTAGATTGCTTTCCTAAGCTTTGGGAAGAGTAGACTAAATTAGGTTGATAGGTAAGGCAGATAGGGGAATGATATTAGGATTTTCAATTATAAGTATGGTATTTCAATTTGTCATTTCTACTTATTTATTCAATACTAGTAGCAAATTGGACAAATTAAGCCAACTTCAACCATTTTGGAAAAAGAACAATGCAAGATATGTAATAATGAAAAAGCAAGGATTTATCCAGAGGATTTAGCCAGCACACAGAAGTTTACTACTCAATCCAGCTGTAGCCATACGAAATGCACACCTCCTATGCTAATAGGTGGCAAAGTTAAAAATTATACCAAATCATCTGTGACAAAGGCAAATCAACAGAATGAAGTTGCAAGAAATGACTGGTCTGAGTCATTGGCACCTGAACCATCTAAGCAAACAGAACTGCTTACCAGAGCTGGTCACACAATCACAGACTGGTTTGGGTTGGAAGGGACCTTGAATCTCATTTTGTTCCACCCCCGTGCCGGGGGGGAACACCTTCCACTAGACCAGGCTGCTCCAAGCCCCATCCAGCCTGGCCTTATTGGATGCTGAACTTCTATGAACTGTTTCAGCCTGCCCTCCTACTACATGGTTACCCAGGAGGTGTACAACAGACTCAGGCAATGACTTAACTCCTCAGGCAATGACCCAACTCAAAGCTCAAAAGAATCTTTCAACACTGACTCCGTATGACAAAGCAGAGGACAAAAGTAATCCAGTTTTGTCTTCCTGTTTCTCAAAGACTCCCAGTGAAGTCAGTCTCCCAACCTGCAGTCCCAGACCATTTCAAATCTGGTTACAAAAACATTTGCTCAGAAATGGTCAACTCATCCAATGATTATTTTTCCCCTTTCTGGCAAGGCAATAAGCTGTGTGAGTTCATCACCTTCAGTTCTGAAACAGTCTGAGCTAACAGGTAGGTAACAGACACACAGGTTCAGAACAGATGCAGATGCCATAAAACTGACAGATTTTGAAATTAAAATATAGATGAAGAATCTTGTTTGAACTCACCACATCTAATTCAGCTTCCTTTTTAAAAACCGAATATGCCTCCTCGTAGCCATTGGAACGGAGGTAATCTGCTATAGCTCGATTTCTACAAAACATTTCAAATACAATTTTAGGAGTCAGAGAAAGACTGTCATCACAACATAGTGCACTCTGATCAGATCCTCGTCTACGTTCCAAAGTAAAATAGCAAAAAAATTCCAGAATTTACTCAAGATAGATATAGAATTCACAGACTGCAGCTTATATTGCAATTGCTTATTGCAAATTGAAGAATCCATTTTTTATCCCATCAGTAACTCTGAAATTATATTTTCCTCATTTCCCAATTCTAGTTTCAAATACCAGTAGTGCTACCAAAAATAAAGAGTAGAGAGATCCAAAGCACAATACACAGTACTTAAAGGGCATGTGAACAGAGACACTCTAAAATCTATTTGGAAACAAATGCTAATAATTGAAGTTTAATGAAAAGGCAATACAAACTTAAAAACAATGATCCCTTACAGTTCATCTCGTTGCCTTTGTGACAGCACCATCGTGGCTGAGATGTCAGGTTAACGTGATCGAGCAGTGGCTTCTCCTCAAGAGCTAAAGTCTTGAGAACCCAGGATCCACAATTCAGTCTGCCACAGTGGCTTAAATCACAAGTATTTCTCCAGATGTGAAATCCAATAGGAAATCCAGAGGCATTCAACACAGAAGATTCAATCCATCTACAAGGAAGAGAAAGAGACATCATTTGTTTCCTTGAAACAAGCATTCCTCAAGAAGCTTTCTTAGATTTATCCAAACAGCATCTTTAAAGGTTCTGCCTCTACCCCAGTATGGGGCCCTTGCAGCTACAATGCTACACAACTGTAGCACACAAATTACTTCTCCCACTCCAATGCCACCACCTGAGGAAGTTCCAAAAAACCTCTGACTAGGAGACAGTACTTGTTTTCTTTTCAGTCATGTGTTAATGTAGTTTACCTAGAGTGAATATTTCATCTTGCCCATGTTTAGAGCATAGCAAATTTTTAAACAGTCCTCCAGTCTTAACAGAGTGGCACCATTACTATGGGAAGAGCTGCCACAGGCCCATTACTGCAGTTGGGCTCAGGCAGTGGAGTGATCACAACACCTCTGGCAACGCCAGCCAATTCGGGTTACGGCTGAAATCTAACACGCTCGAAATAGTTCAAGCCAGTGGAGTTGTGCTTTTCCAAAACACATACTTGTTAGTATCCTTTGATTCAGAAATACGAATTACAGCATTCTCAGTGCACAACCTGCTTCAGCTGGGCACCTTTAACCTCTGCCACAGTGACACCACCAAACCCACGTTGGCAGCACCGCCTTTGCTTTCCGCACTGCAGGAACCTTGTGAACACCATGACCATGCAAAGTGCTGAAATGGCACTTCTTGCACACCTGGCAGGTTCTGTACAGAGCTCATCATTCACTCAGGCTGCTCAGCAAGTCTGACTGATCAACCAGCCTTCAGCACCAAGATAAACTGAGGCAACACACAGAGGCTCAGAGACAGCAAGTGGGTTTGTAAACTTTCTACTGACTGCTTGAGGACTGCATGCTCCCACTGCCTCTCCCTAGACACACAGGTACACTGACTTCAGTATCACAGCTCAGTAACAATTTCAGTAAGGAGCCTCCTTTAAACAATAGCCTGCTATGAAAAAAGTAAGGAAAATAGTAAGTTTGTATCATTAATGGCTACTTATTCATCACAGGGGATCAGAGGCTTCTTTCTAAACCTATCTAGGCCCTGCTGTCTGCTTCAAAATGAGCTTAAGCTGCAAGTTGCTTGTTTCCACCCTGCTGGTGGATCTTCCACAGTAAATGCTGCACACCGTCATACTGCCCTGCAAGCCAGTTAGGATAGCAACACTCTGAACAGGAAATGCCTCATTTAATTATTCTAACCTCTTTCCCCAATAGCTATTTCAGAAACAATTCAGTTGAAAACTAACAGCACAGGTTGCATCCTTTCAGAGAACAGAAGAAAGCATTTCACTTTCTCTTGTCCCATATCTAATTCATGCCAGGTAAAGAGACAACTGGGTTTCAAGAGATGTCCGGTGCTCAGTACAGAGCAGAGTACGGCATGCAAATTAACGGCAATGTAGCTACCATCCAAAATAAGGCCCTGCAGTGCTGAGAGGCGCCCTGCAGGGGGCGCGCCGCGGGACAGCCGGTGCTGACCGGGACCGGGCACCTCCGAACACACGGCAGCACTGCTGGCAGCGCCCACAGCACAGCGCGAACTCGCAAACGTCCAAAATCTGCCTCTAGGACTGCCAGGAGAAAAACTGCCAGGTGCGGTTTGGATTATGAACCGCCACTACGCAGTGAATGCCTAGCATATCCAGTGCCAGTGTACTGATTCCAGTAAAAATCCCAGTATCTCATCAACTTGGTTGTGGCATCTGGAAGATGCAATTATAGCACTTGTCTAAAAATAACAGCAACTGTGTTTGTAAGGCCATCCTTCACATGTCACCTATTTAGAAATGCATTTTCCCTGTCAAATGTAAAGTAACCCCAAACTTTTCCATATCCCATATACACTTCCCAACACCTGGGCTGCTCCACAACCTAACTCTGAATTGTTAGTGAGAAACAGATCCTAGTACTAGATAAATTCTAAAGGCTACGGGGCAAAGCAACTATTCCTGCTATTAGCAAATTACAGCCGGCCCAAAGCCACCAACCCAACTGATCTACAGCATCTCCCTACTCCAGAAAGGGTCTGTTCCAAGCGCCCTGCTCAGCATTCCCGACTTTTAACTACAAAGCCATCTGAATAGAAGGCAAAGTATATTTAGGACTGCCTCCTTCATAGACAAAAACAGAACAAACAAAATAAAAACAAAGCCCACTGCAAACAAACAAAACCCAAACCAAACCAAACCGCCATACACAAACAACCCACTCAAGCAGAAGTGTCCAATTCCAAAAAGCCCAGAAGGACCACCATTACACATCTGTGCCACTACGTGCACTACCTTTTTTTCAGCTGGAACAGACTTTGTGACATCCAGCCTTCAGCAAAGCAAGACTAACCAGTTCTCCTCCATCACCTATCAGCCACCACCGTGTTACCCTCAAACAGCTCAGTCATGAGAGGCAGCTGGGGCTTTAGGGGAACCCCGGGGAACAAAACCCACAAAGAACCACACCGCCTTTTCATTACATCTCACCTGAAACCGGTCACTTTGTATGAGCATCTTAAGGCAGTGTCAAGACAAAAGGTGTCTTTGCATGAGAAGTTTACTTTGTCCAATATTAAGCACAGGGAAAAGCAGACTGAACTTAGCCACCCGTGGAGTAACAGCTACTAATTAAGTGCGAATAAGGATGTGCATTTTATTAATACCCACTTATACTCCTCCAAGTTGTAGTTTCTAACTTGAAACCTACCTGATTCCCTATCAATAGTCTGCAAAGTGGCAAACCTCTGCATAAGGACAGTAACAGAAGGCTACAGGTGTTCTCAGCAAGATCAGGTGTCTTTGTAAGCCTTTGAAAACTGGGAGCTGGCAGAACGCCTGTCGCCGGCACAGGTACGACACATGCAATGGGCACCTCTCACTCCTCCTGGCAGCACAGGACCTGCACAGTTTTCTAGAACAACACAAACCATTCCTTACCTATACAAAACATACTCCTCAGCTCCACTAACAGCAGCAGATCCTCAGCAGGCAATTGCATCTCATCCCAACTGCCCAACTTTGCACTCAGCTACTGGTCAGTTTTTATACTTAGGACTGAAAGAAACGTCAGAGCAGTAAGGATAGCAGACCTACTTCAATCCTTTGGTGCTGCAGGACCAGAGAGTAGCATAATAAGCATAATATTTTAAAATAATTTTAAAAGAGCCAAGAATCATTGGCTCTTTTACACAGGCCAGAATTTTTCCCTGCACAAGCTTCTAAAACACAGAGAATTATTGATGAAGAGCAACAAACTGAGTACAAAAACTTGAAAATCAGAAGTATCCTCTCCTGTATGGGAAGGTGAAAACAGCACAGTGCAGGTTCTTCTGACCTTCTCATTTGAACAAAAAAAAAAAAAAAAAAAAAAAGGACACTCTGTCTCTTCATGTCTGCCCATCACCTTCCTTACTCCTGAACTGGGGTTCAGAGATTCCTGACCTTCACCACACGCTCACTAAGGACACGCTCACTGCCGCTGCAGGGGCTCCAAGGCCATGGCTCTGCCCAGCCGGGGCCACCTGGGGAGCACGTGGCCCTTGGGCAACTGGCTGCAAGCAGGGCATGCGGCCAGCCCCACGCCACGCTGGCACCAGGCACCACCGACCTGGCATGGACAGGAACACCCTCTTCCCCAGGGTGACTGAGAGGATTCAACAGACCACTGCTGCTTCCTGCCTTCAAACACTGGGTTCTTGCACTGATGGGTATCAGTGTGCTTCAAGTGCTTCCTAGATTACTGGAAAACTTCACAATAACTTAATGAGAGACCTGTAAATGATTCATAAATGAACCAACAGCAAAATGAAACAAGTTCAGCTTCATTTGTTAGCTGAGACAGCTCTACAGGAGGTATCCAAGCACAATAGCTACATGCTCAGTCAAGGAAATGAAGTAGGGGGAAAAGAAAATCACTTTCAGGCAAGAGATTCCCCTCAGTTCATGGTATGTCATGCCAATAAATGATACACCTTGGCTTGTAGGTATTTCTATGACTGTGCTCATACTTGCTTCAGGAGACACTTAAATATTTTCTATAAGTATTCTCCAAATAAAACTGAGAAACAGATTATGGAATCAAATTAATTTATCAGCATTTTAGTCTCAACCTGGCAAAAATACTTGTTCATTTACCAGAACCAGCATCAAGCAAGAGCAAAATTAGTGGAATTAAAATACCTAAAAGTGCCCATTCTATATACACAAAAAATAAATAAATCTAGTCCATAAATTTCTTCAGAGTTCATTATGATTTTGTTTAGCAGAATATACTGGATGCTAAACAGCACTAAAATTTGGGCTATATACCAAAGCCCTTCCAAATCCACATTTTCAGAAGTGTATCCTGAGGTACCAAAGTCCACCATCACAACAAACCTCAGCATCTTCCACAGGGTTTTGTCAGTAAGGTTCAAGGTTCTCCACTGCCTTTGTTTGTTCCTATTAAGTGTGTCAAAAACACTTTTAAGAACCAAAACCATAAATAAATCCCTAAAATATCTCAGCTGACTAGCAGCGCCCATTTCTGCTGCTCAGAAAAAGTCACAGCAGAAGTCACTCCCAATTGAGCTGTGATCCATCTCACCCGTAGTGAGCTCCCCTCTCCCAGGAGTGAGGCACAGCAAACCCAGCTGTGCCAGTGCCTTTGTCACTGGCAGTGCTCTGCTACCACAATGAGGTAAGAAGTAAGAAGACCAAAAATCGGCTGCAACTTCATTCCTTGGTTCACGACACTGGCAGCAGCAGTGAACTGTTCCATACACCAGCACCACCACCCCGGGTTCACTCACTCTGCTGCTGCTGTCCAGCAACCTCGTCTGGTAGTGCACATTCCAAATATATGTCCATGGCTCCTCCAGGAATTTATCCTCCAGTAAATTAATTGAATTTTGGCAGTTTTTATGACCGTTGCTTAGGCTCCATAAACAATCTTCCCCACAAAAACACAAGCTTTGTACACTAAACATGTAAGTGTACCTCATTATATTAAAAATTAGAAGAGATACATGGCATCAATTACACAGCTAAAGCATCAGCAGATACAGAACAGACCAGCAGAGTGCAGCTCTGAAAGCTCAACAAAGCTTTAGCTCACCACTGCTGTGCTTTAGGAATTGTACATTTTTGCCTTTTTTTGCAGAATTCTAATACTTCAGTTAACTCAGCCACAAGACCATTTTTTTCTATAAAGCATTTGGGTGTTTAAAAGGCACATGAGCCATCACCAGCATCAGGAACACAAAACTGGCTCCACATTGTGAAATCAATTAAGAGTTTTCCATTTAGATTCAAACTTGAACTTAAATGTGAGTAAATTATCATTTAAAACATCAATAACCCATATAAAATTTAAAACATTTTAGAGTGTCCAGCTTCATCCTACCAACTTTCAAGTGGTTTCACTAACACACTCTATCATTCTTAAAAGGTTTATTTACCTCAAAGAAAACTCCTAGAGTTCACTTCTGATTTGTTACTATACCCCAAATCCTACTTCAGTTAGCTCCCTCTCTTCAGCTAATTTTACAATCCCAGCTAAAGTCTATCCATTTATGAAAACCAAAGGCCACCAAAAAGAGTAACTGAATTGATATAATCAGAATTAAATTTGCCAATTCTTCAAAGCTGAAAGGATCCATTTGTGCATTAATAAAGGAGAAACTCTTGTTGCATTCTCTCTTGCTATATGGCTGGAATAGGAGGTCCTTGCAAGGTTCCCCAACAGTGTATCCTGTCTCATAACATTAACAAGGGAACTTAAAGGGGTTATTTGGGAGTATTCCCAGGCAATTAGAGCTACAGTCCTTATGGAAGAAATAGACCACATGAATTGTTCTCTTACACCTCTGGATTACATTGCTAAATTCTACCAAGTATATAAGAAAATTTCATTTTATTTTAAACTAATTTTTAATGGGTCTGATTTTGTTTTAAAGCCCGTAAGCAAAAAGCTGCTTTCTCAAACTCAAGCCACAGAATAGGACAACTCTTCCCACAAATGTACTCAAAACCAGATTCCATAGATGTGAAGGAATATCCACGATTTCTGGGCATAACTATTAGGACCTGAAAAGGGTTCCTAGATATGTCTCTATCTGCTGATAGGAAAGAAAAACAGTAACAAGTAAAATAATCCAGTTCCTCTCCTGCCTCCATCTTGCCCCCGTTACTGCAGGGGAGCTCATCCACAGTAGAATCACCCAGGCACAGCCACACAGCTGCATTTAGTGTGGCAAACAAACCTTATCCTAGAAAATGCTGGAATCCATCACCTGCTAAGCCAGCAGGGATGAGTCGGAGAATATGAGAAAGCTACTCATTTATGAGTTGGGTTAATCTTTTTTCCACTTCTCAGCCTACATCAGTAAAGCTGGCTGAGGGATTACGACAAAGTGAGCTCCAACAGCTATCTGATTTGGGAAAAACAAAACAAGAAGCAAATCTGATCTGAATTACAACTCTGAGCCTTATTTTTAATTCATATGTTTAGTAAGCCTGTTATTCTGCAATTAAGGGAAGTCTCAAAATGCCTGTAGGTCAACACTTTGCTTGATACATCAATGCAGTATCCACAGAGTACAGCATTCTGTGCAGTGTTTGTAATAATTCACAAAAAACTCTTTTCTGTTTCAGTTCAGTTACAGGTTTATCAAAGGAAATATATCTTTAACATGAAAAAAGTCAAAAATTTTATGCCTGTTTTCTTCCCCATTTCACCTACTTTTACAGCTTTTGCTAAAAACCTGATACAGTAGTTTAGTTCTGAAAATAATTCAACACCAAATCCATGGGGAACTAGAAAGCAATCTGTAGCAGATCAGATATAGTGCCTATGTTCCAAAGACTCGGAATGCAGGTTGCAATTACATTTGAAAAATAAAGCTGAGGAATGTCATCACAATGATATAAACCAGGAGCAAGTCGGCTGCTCCACACAGCATGCTGCCTAAAGAAACGCCTGTGCATTTTGAAATCAACTCCTATGCCTGTCTGCTTTCCCGTATTATTTCAAACTAACTTTTAACACATCAGTGGCAGTCACTACCCACCTTGAGGACTGAAAAACAACAAAAAACATTTCTGGCCTTGTTACCTTCCCAGGCACCAACACTGAAGGACTTTGAGTAATCTGGACCTAATTTACTTGGAAAAAAAAAATTTTTTTAAAGAAGACTTTAAATTAATTCAATCTTGACATTTTTTCTCCATGTATCACTTCAGTTTTGCAATTCTGATAGAAGCATGATACAAGTAATTCTGAGGAGAAACATCTTGAGCACTGTCACACCATCTCATTTTAGAGCCTGTGAGCTTCCTCCAGGTCAGAGCTCCAGCCTGAGGTCTGTTTGTAGGCTTCGGTGGAAAAATAGGGAAAAATCCTCCTTCTAACATGTCTGTTCAATTCTGTGTGAAAATGCAGGTAAATTACCTACCAATAACAGGAAGCATGGAGGTGGCAGTAGAAAATAAAGCTTTAACATGTGTGAAAACGTTTTTGACCCGGCACTCCCCACACTGCTGCTCAGGGTGTTGTGACAGCGGTAGGACAGCAAGCAGGGGTAGTGTTATGGGGCTCGGTATTACACGCTGCTACTCAACACTTGCTCAGAGCAAAGTGCATCAGGGTCAGCTGGATGACTCCAGCAGGGTATTTTTCAGTATCACTCTTGCTAGGTCCAACAACACATACACATTTTGGGATAGCAATTCTAGACCACCAGGAGAAGAGTGCTGCACTTAGATATGTCTGTCAGCAGGCATGCACTGGATTTGAACTTTATTATTCTCAGTTCTTCTTCCCATACTTCTCTGACTTGAAAAATTAAGTAAGAAATTTATAACTGTAAAGGAGGTCACAGGACCATATCCAAATTTAAATGATTCAATCATTAAACTGCCTGTTATACTGGAAATGTGGTACTAACAAAAATGACTGTGAATTGATTAAGTTTATATAGAAAAATATCCAGAAGGAAACTATGTTAATTCTTTAGAAACAGGGGAAGGTGTAAAGCACAAAGAAATCCAAACAAGAACTTAGAACTCCCATTCTTCAATCATGAGAACACTGTTGGTCCTTTAGCCATTTTCAAAGGTTGTTGACCAAAAATGGCTTCACTTGCCCAGAGGGGAGGAAAATAAACCAAAACCAAAAAGCTCATCATAATTGTCATCTATAACATCTTATTCTATTACAGGGAACAGTGTTGAACCTTTCATGACACTAGTACCAAAAATAATGAAATCAGGGTTCTGGTAGAAAGTGTCTCATCTTTCTTATCACTCACCTTCACCTACAACACTCCTGCCTCTAAAACAGAGTTGAAGGTGAGAGAACCAGAAACTTCTACCATTACTAATTTAACAGACACCATCTGTTTAAAATACATACAGATGCTCATTAATGACATCATCCTCTTAATAGATTGCAAAGATATGAGCATTTAAACAAACAAAATTGTTTATCCAATCTCTCTCTTCACCCCAAAAAGCAGGTGAATCCAGCAGATGACAAGCTGCCAATATTGTTTCTTTATGGAAGAAACAGTCATTTATCTGCAGCAAACAACCCACATGCTTCCAGCTGATTTTCCTCTAGTCTCAAAGAAGGATAAACTTAACACCTTTGCTTTAGCATTAAGCAGAAAAACAAGGCAGAGGCAATCTCAGGGGGAGGTGGGGAGGGGAACACTTGTCTATCTAATTAAACCAAAAGAACTTAAGGTTTGTGAAGCACAACGGGAACAATTAACGTGGATACAAGAGTCAAGGTATAAATAATCTCAGCCATGAATGCCCCTGCGCTATCCCAGATGCAAACCAGTACAGCACCACGCCACAGAGCCTGTCACCTACCTCACAAGAGGTGTGACAGCTGAGTCGCCAACCAGCCCCAGAACAAGAGGTGTCTCTGAACAGCGCTCGACCAACTCCCTCAGCAGGGACCTACTTAACAACGGATCCAAGGAAATTACAGGACAGACACTGCTGCTGTACCACCTACAAACTTCAACCATGGATGGTCCCATCTCTGGAAACACCTTCTCAAGGCTGCAGCAAGTAAAAGATACCAGTTAAGTCTTCCAGAATCAACAGAATCACAACCACAAAGACGTATTTATTACATTCATTTAATCACAATCCTTATCCAAAGTCCACAAGCAGCCAAGCCAAGCTGCAGAGGTCACTCAGAAGCAGTACCATTAAGAAGGAAATGGTGAAAATAATTCCAAATCTATTAACTAGCTGGTACTTTGAATTAATCACCTTGATTTTTTTACACAGTTATACATGCATCAGTGCTCTTGGTATTGGTCAGTATGACAATGCTGTGCACAGCATTAGTTTTGAAAGGACTGTATCTTTATAGTCCCAAGGAAATGGAGTTCAGCATACACTTACTTCCTAAGTAACATTTTTCTTTGAAATTTCCTGACTGTACATGCCAGCAGGAAGTGAAATGATAGGTGGCTTCCAAGACAGTGAACTAAAAGCAAGAGAGCCTAAGTCACACCTATCTACTCCCTTAAGGAGATAGCAGGAGGTTAAAAAAAAAAGAAAACAGAATAAGCTTTTAAACATCATGAATGAGACAAACATTGCCTCAACTGAGAGGAAAAGGCCCTTCTCAAAACAACTGAGATAAGATACAGGTTAGCAATACACATCTGTTGGGCTAACCTGCAGCAGCTGGCATCTCCAGGGTAAAACTGGAATTCTGTTCTTCCAGACAAAATCCTGGTTCTTGCCAACGCTTTTAATACATACTTAGAACATGGTAGGAATGAAGGAAAGTTTTGTTCTAAAATAACTGTAATACATGAAAACCAGACATCTGACCCAACCTAGGCTCAGGACCCCACCATGAAGTTGATGTGACAGAGCCGCAGCTCCCACCACACCTCTGTGCCTCAGGGGTGGCACAAACCTGCCCACCCCACTCCCCTAGCATGAACAGCATTCAGAGCAAGAATTCTGAAGAAACAGCTTTATGTACTTGAAAATTGATTTTAAACAGGTCAGGATTGTATCTTAGTGTGAATGCCTACTTTTAAAAACTTGAAGAGTAGCCTACTCTGTCAGGCAGATCAAAAGACAAAGCAACATCACCCATGAATAAAACCCTCAAAAGCCACATTAGGAGCCTCATTTCCCTTGTGTCAGGTAATAAAGCAGCTCCTGAGAAAGCCCCTGAACCCAAGCAAGGCTTCACCAGTGCAATACATTTTTAGTAGTCAGGTTGTCCTGCCAATGATACTTAAGCTCTTATAAAAGGGAGAAAGAGGAGCCAATTGTAACGTCACTGACAGATCTGCAAGTACGGACAGTGCATAATTTAACAACTTCTCTGCAACAAACCTCAGAGGAGAGTCCCAGCACCATTCTATCAACATACATGGCTCTGATCCTTGGGAAAGATCTTCAGTTGCCATCACAAATTACATGTTAGAGGCTGGAAACTCCCCCGCACCCTACAGGAAATCTGAAATTATCTATTAATAACAATCACGGATTTCTATTGTCCTCCTAATTTCTTGAATTTAGGCCTACACAGTTCTTATTTTCAGCCTGACAAGTATTTCAGTGCCCACTTCATGGATGCTTCAGTGGCTCTCCCAGTCTTTGCCTTTAGTTTAGAAAATGGGCCTGAAGTTCACCTAAGTAGAAGAGAGCTGACCTAAACCAAACTATTCTAATGTCACTGTCCTTCCTACTATGGTAATTCCAACCCTTCTAGTTCAGAATACCGTACAGCTACAGAGGGTTGTAAAAAAACTTACAAACATATGCAGTCTATACCTGAGCTATCCTGACGCAGAGGGGTCCAGCTATTGTTTGCCCAGAATACTCCACAAGAAGTATAAATACATTATAGTTAATGGACACTGGCTATGCAGTTCTTCGTGGAAGACAATGTTGGAGTGCTGGACAAGGCAGTCAGCAGATGTTGATTCTGGAGCTGTCCCATCCATAGCAAGTTGGATAGACAGCAAGTTGAGAGCAAAGACACAACCTGAGCTCCCAGGCTGGGAGGAGCACAGGAGCCAGGACAGGCACAGGAGTCAGCAGGACAGGCAAGACAGAGCCCATGTGCAGCCAGAAAGGAACTGCTGATGCCTTTTGCTTCTGTAGAACTCAAATGAACAAGTTACTCCTGTAGAAAAAGTGACTGCCATCATTTCAAGAGCAAAAATCAACCAAAGCTGTTAAGATGGCAAGTGTTTTACTGGGTTCTTCATCGGCCTTAGCCTGAATGCATTAGACTCACCTATTTAGCTCATGCAGCCACTGAATCCTGGAACATCTACTCCAAGTGAATGAACTAGAAATAATGCAGAAGCCACTGCCCCTTATTTTAATTTTGGGCATACTATAAGCAACACAGTCTCTTTCTCATATGCCCATCTCCTATCACAAACTGCACTCCAGAACTGAGACCCCCATGAGAAAGCAAAACCTCAGCCTGCTTCAGAACCATCCGTGTTCAATGCAGTACTTGCTCCAATCAGCACTGAAATCAGATGGGAATGCCGTGAAGCACATGTGGAACAGGAGAGCACTTCCCCAGGCAGCCCTTCCTAGGTGCTTCCTCCAATCCCTACCGTATTCCCCAAATCCTTTGTTCAAACGCCTTTCCAACACAACTTTAAGCAGTAGTACCCAAGGGGGACAGCAATGCTCCTACAGAGCTACAGTGCTCAAAAGGGCTTCCAAAATCCTGAGATGTTATTTTACAAGAACTTGGCACATGATGAAGGGCAATGCAATCCAGTCTGTACACTGACAGCAGTCACTCCAGTGTGGTCACCAGAGAAACCAGGGATTGTCTTTTTCTGTGTGCCCACCCATAATCCGCTCTAACCAAGAAGTTCCATGAACAAATAACAGCACGAAGCCACAATACAGAGGCTTCTCCAGATTCCAGAGAATCTTGTGTGTAAAACACCCCCACAAAAATTGTAATTCTTATCCAAAGTGTAAATAAAATCAATTCAACAAGTGCATATCTAAGTGGATAAATTGAAGCGGTTATCAGACAAAAAAAATCCGGCTTTGCAACAGTGACTGGTCACTTCTCACTGCCAGACAAATCAAAATCCACCCTGCAGAAAAATCAGCCTCAGAACAGAATGTGAGATTTGTTTCATTTCCGAAGCTTCCTGCACCATTAGATTCTTTCCTAAAGAAGAGACTTCATTGTTATGGCAATTAGTATTCCTCCACCCCGGCAAAGGGAGGAAAAAAAAGCTCTGAAAGGGTAATCGAGCCATTTCGCAGCTTTGCCTCCTTACTCCACCCAGTCTCTTCCCTGCTCAATGGCTGCTCACAGCATCCACAAACATGGGAACAGCAACAGAAACACACAAAAACGAGATGCCCGAGAACAAGCCGAATATTTGCAATGCATCTTACAGTTTAAAAATATTTTCTTTGTTTAGTTCCCCAACATAATTTTCCTATTTAACAAAATTACTCTAAGGGCAAATAACATTCTGACAGCAGACCCTCCCTCTCCCGAAAACCAGCCAAATGCTGCACAATCATTTACAAAATGATCATCACTGAACGGAGGCTCTTTAACCACCACCTCCTAATGCCCTGAACAATACTGTCATAGGAACATACACTTAAAAGAATCACCACAAAAATACATAACTCAGCCAGGTTAATATGCCTAAACATTTAATTATATTAAAACGGTGTTTACTAAAGATTTTTAATATAGCTTAGATTAACCTTCCCCCATCTCTAGCAGACAATTCATTATGAAAGGACTTGACCTGCACCAACCAAGCCCACTGCTGCAGCACTATCGGCAAGGAAATGGTTCGAGTGATACCATGGCAAAGAAAGGGAAGGTGTCACATTATTATTGATATTAAAGGTCAAGTTTAATTGCATCCACCTTCAAAAAAAAAAAAATCTCACGCCCACAGAACTGAACAAACCCCAAACTTTTCAAGGGAGGCACCACTCCCACCCCCCAGCTTCCATCAAAAGCCCTGCCTGCATATAACCTCCTGCCGAAACAAAACCTCGGGAGTAGCAATTAATACAGGATTTTTAGCAATATTGTAAGGTTTTCACGGGAAGCCTGTGCACCTGCAGCCATCCAGGCAGTGATATGACCCCCAGAAGGAGAGATTAGACCTCCCTCCCCCGTTTTACTGCAGCTGGTTCTGAAGGTCTGAGCCACCTCCTATCGCTGCTGCCCTGCTGAGCACTGCAGGAAAACTGGGGATGCGAGACAAATTCGGAAACAACACCTACTCCTTTCCCTAGATTATTAATTCTCGTCTTGTTTTCGGTGCCTCGGCCGCGCTGGTGATTTGGGCCATCGCCCGACGCCCGGCCCGGGGAGACGGTGACAGGGGGAAACCCCCGGCAGGAACCGGGCAGGGATGCTGGGGGTCCCCTCCGCGCACACACCGGGCCCATCGTCCCTGAAGGCTATTTTATCGCTATTTACCCTAGCCCATCACCTCCTCCCAGTATTTGCTAAGTCACGGACGGAGCGGCGCGGCCCGCGGGGGGGGGGGGCATACGGGCCCGGCGGCGGCTCCGCGCCCGCCCCGCCGCTCCCGCCGGGCCCTGTTTTCCTGCAGAGTCACCGCGGGAGCGGGGCCGCCGCGCCCCGGCCCCCAGAGCCCCTCACACCAAGCCGGGGGGAGGACACCGGGCCGGCCCCCCCGCCGCCCCCCC